>JAUMHE010000029.1:2616353-2628061 GCA_032359235.1 Enteromius mattozi | reverse complement strand
CGACTGTGCAAAGTTTTGTATAATGTTCAATATAAACTTCAAAGACTTTCTAGTTCTGTGTGAAATTATAGAGTGAAAGTTAAGCGCACTAAATTATTATTTTTTAAATTTATTATGTCGATTATCATGCAGTATACATCAATGAATTATAGTTTTGACTGTCATGGTGTCTGCATGATCACTATATTGGACATTTTTTTGCATTTCTGACATTGAAAATGATGCAGTTTTTTCGAGGTCACCGTTTTTGTTTTTTTGATTGCCTTTTTGAATGTCTGCTGCGTGCATATTTTTTCATATTTGGTAGACTAATTCTCTTTAATCTATTTTCTCCGATTTATATAGCATTATGTTTATATTATTTTGTAAATTTATATTATATTGTTAATTAATTTTGTTTTATGGAGTTAAAAATGTCTCTTATGAACCTTGATTTGCATTCGATCACATTATTTTGATAGTAAAACTTTTGGGCGGGTATTTTTGAGCTTTTGGGCTGGAAATCGTCCATCCAATCTGGCAACACAATCAGCTGTTAACTTCAGGTTCACGCCGACTTCAGTATCAACGGAAACATTTCGCTTTACAAAAGGTTCTTTTTTTGTGGAAAGATGGAAACTTTCTTTAATTTTTTTTTTTTTTTTTTTTTTACTTTTGAAATTTAAAAGTGCACTTGCTAACATTTGTATATGATTGTTTTCTAATATCATCTTTATGCAATTTTTGTTGACATTATTCAATCTACATCTTTCTACAGAGGATATAATGTATGAAGAGACTTTGTACGATTCCTACAATATCAGCTATGAATATGATCCCAACTACGAGGATTATCCTTTGGTGACATTAGAGGAGGAAAATTCTTCATTTAGGATAATCAATGCCATTTGTTTCAGTCTCATCATCTGCATAAGTCTACCCGGAAACAGCTTTTTGCTTTGGGTGGTCTTGAAGAAGGTGGGTTTGAGAAGCTCTGCTGATTGTTTACTTCTCCATCTGACAGTGTCTGACCTTATCTTCACCTTCACGTTGGTTCCCTGGACCGTTAATCATATCTCGGGATGGATTTTTGGATATCTGGCCTGCAAGCTGTTCACCTGGGGCATCTTTTTGGGGCTGTACAGCTACATGATGTTCCTCACAGTGATGACGGTCCATCGATACGTGGTGGTGGTGTATCCGTTGTTTGCTTCGTCTGTAGGGAATCGTAGCAGAATAAACACACACGTCTCGTCTGCTGTGGCATGGTCGATCTCTTTGGGCTTCAGTCTGCCTGAAATGGTCTTTTCTGTAACTGTGGATGGACCTGATGGCATATATTGTGTTCCCAGCTATAACTCAATGTTTATAGAGTTGTTTGGATATTTCAGTCAGATAATTCTGTTTTTCCTGCTGCCATTCCTGGTGATTGTGTTCTGCCACACGCGGATCGGTTTTGCCATCTTTCAGAGTCGCATCCGAAGCAGAAGTCATGCCGTATGCGTGATCTTAAGCATCGCCGTGGGATTCTTCATCTGCTGGGCACCGTATAACATCTTCCTCTTCCTCGTTTCTTTGAGATCTCTAGGCGTTTTTGAGTTGAGTGAGAGAGTTTTGGAGATCATCTACTGCATCAGCCACGTTCTGGCGTATTCCCACTGTTTTCTGAATCCGCTCGTCCATATCTTCGGAGGGAGGAAGTTCAGGAATCACCTGTTCCAGAGCAGAGGTTTCTGTCGGCTCTCACAGAGGTTCAGCACGCAAACGTTTAGCAACCCCAGCAGCCTCTCGGGCCAGTTTCATCTCTGATCATGTCAAAGGTCACAGTGTCATTTTGTTGTGGCTCCAAAACGAGTCACGTGACGTTTACAGCCCAAATGATTGGCTCAAACAATTTCCAAAGTCATTGAGACGAATAACAGATGGCTAGCATAGGTTTTAATAATTAAGAAAAAATGCATGAAACAAAGGAGGAATTACAGAAATTAAATCTTTAAATTAAAACAAAACATAGCAAAGAATATATATATATATATATTGATTAAATGCCTTGAGGTGACCTTTTTATTATTCAAAATATGTAATACATTATATATATATATTATTGGATATTATTATTATTTAAAAATTTAAGGAATTTCTATTTTTTGTTTTTTACTGGATAGTTACACTGCCTACATATTTTTGCTGTACATTTAACATATTTAGCCACAAAACTAATTACTTAAATTTAACTATCTATAAACATTTTTAGCCTACTGTAATAGTGTATTTAGGTAATTGTCTGTATGAACGTATTGAATGTATTTTTTAATAGATCTGCGTTTAACAAAAGTGTCAAATCATTACAGATTTGTAATGTAATATTTATGTGCTTGAGGTTGTCTTTTGGAGAAGTTGCACGGCTGAAATGTAATGCGTCATGAAAATTCCTGAAAGAGGAACAGAGACAAAAAAAGCAGATGAAAAACCAAATGTGACAGCAGAATGTTGGCGAGGAATTTTCCACTGCGCTGTAAATGAAGTAAGAAATAAATGAGGAAATGTTAATAAGCCTCAGTTTTAGATGCAAATAAGCTTCAGGATGGTAATTCCGTTAGTGTCCAGCAGGTGACAATAGTGGTCAACAATTGAGAGCTCATACTACGTCATTTTTGTTGAAGTGATGTTTTGTCCAAGACTATTTAGGCTCACGAGACAGTAATGCTTTGTTTTTGTTTTGTTTTGTTTTTTTTTTGCTGATATTTAATTTAGCGACAAATGTTACGAAATTAATAATAATAATAATAATAATAATAACTTGTGCATTAAGTCATAAAATATTCTGGTCTGGTTTTCATACGAAGTTATTCACTAAAATTAATGCCTTAAAATTCCCGCATAGTCATCATTTGCTTTAATTTTTTGACATTAGTGCAGTGTGGAAGTGTGAACTTGAGCAGAGTTTTACATTTTAATGTGTAAGAAACAGCAAAACATTTAGAACTTAAGCTTCTTAATCTGAGTATTTGAAGTTAATGTTGTATTTTTGTTTGATATTTTCACTTTTTAATGAAACAATAATGTGGAATCTTCTCGATTCTCAGTTGTAGTTTTGATTATCTGCCAGTGAACTGTCCAGCGCAGATGACCGTTAGATGATTGACAGCTCTGATTCAGATTCACTCTTAAAAAATAAAGCTTAACAATTATTTTTTGTTAGTGTGAAAAACATTTTAATAACCTGAAGAACGTCTTTCCACCTTTTTGTGGACTGTAAAGATTCCATGTTAAAGGTTCTTGATGGAATCGTCACTGATTGATGTCAGACTATATGCTCCTCTGACAAATACACTCCGAGGTATCTTTAATGCAACACCTAATGTGATTATGTGTGATATCTGTCTTAAGAAGCTGATTTATCTCACTCAGAGTCCCACGCCGTCTCTGTCCTGATCTGATCTCATTAAACTCCCAAACCACAAACCTCTGACAGACGGCAGGCAATTGCTCTGTTCTAGACAAGACACCGACTCAGTTCTGCTGTGATTCACCACAAATTTATATCATGACAAATATGTCTTCGAGGTTTTTTGTATCAGAAAATCGTGAATAAATATAGTAAAGTATACAAAAATAATGTATTATTCTGCACTTTTAATAACATGCATAAAGATTCATGCTACAAATTACATCAACAAAAATGTACACTGCTGTTCAAATGTTTGTGGTCAGAGAGGATTTTTTTTACTTTTATTCAGCAGGGATGCATTTATAATGTTATAAAGTTTTTTTGTTTTTTTTTTCATATAAATGCTGTTCCTTTTAACTATCTATTCATGAAATAATCTTGTTTTTCACAAACATATTAAGCACAACAACTGTTTCTTGAGCAGAAGTCAGCATGTTAGAATTATTTCTGATCATGTGACACTAAAGACTGGAGTAATGATGCTAAAAATTCAGCTTTGCATTACTGGAAAAAAATATGTTTTACAATATATTCATATAGGAAAAATTTACTTTTTTTTACTGTTTTTACTGTATTTTTTATCAAATAAATGCTGCCTTGTTAAGCAGAATCGACTTCTTTCAAAAACATTTAAAAAAAAACCTTGCCAACCACAAGCTTCTGAACAGTAGTGAATAATAATTATTATTATTGTTTGGTTTTTTTTGTATGTTTTTTTTTTATTTTGCAAATCCCTCCATAAGACGAGCTGTGGATGTTGTCATAATCTGACATGTCTGCTTTGACATTTCAGCAGTGTTAAAATGACAGTCTGTTTATAGCACTGACATGCCTCACTAAATGTCCTTGATCGTGCTGTTTCACCCACATCAAATATAAACGTGGACAACATTTCAGAAGAGATATTGTGACCAAAGCTATCATCTTGCTCATAACAGAAGTTACTTCATGAGTTTGATTTATCTTCCTCAGTGTTTCCAGTGTTTCGCCAAGAAACAAGAGATAGCAAAATAATGTAATTTCCCTCAAAGACATTTCAAATCTGCTCAGCTTTGAACAGAAACAGTTCATTGCTGGAAAAGTTGAGAACAGACAAACCTGTTCACTGCATCTGTTTACAAGTTTCTTGAAAGACGTGGCCTTTTACCATACTGTACCTCTCTGGCAAATGTGTGCTCAGATTATAGCCAGGAGCCAAACAGATGTTGTTTTCTGCTCAATAGAGTCTCATTAGACCTCCCTGTTCTTACCTGCTTTCCTCCTGTCTTTATTTAACGTACTGTGATTTTTATTTTGCTGCCTTTTAATGTCCTTGTTTCTGAAAGTCTGTAGTATAGATAATAAGCAAATGCCTGGTTGTGGAAAATGTCACATGTATCACATTAATAATGTGTTAGTATTATAAGGTTTTGACAGCCTAAGTTTGGTTGTGTTGTTATTGTTCCAATTTTTGTTGTTTTATGATCTAATGCCACCGCATGCAATTTAATGGCATTGTCTCAGTGTGACAACTTACCCCATATAGTGTGACAAGATGTTACAATATTAGGTTTGATGAGATGTTCACTGAAGTTAAAAGTGTGATTAGCTTTCTTGTTTCAAATTTAAAAAGTGTTATTCTGATATTCTTATTCTGCAAATAAAATACACTCTCAGAAATAAAAAGCTGTCACTTTTTTATCTTTTCAAAATGTGTTTAACTGTAAAAAAAAAAAAAAAACATACCGTAAAACTACGGTAAAAAAAACAGCAGCGGTGGTTGCCGTAATTCGATTGTAAAAAATACAGTAACAACATTTTAGGTTTTTGGTTTTAAGTTAAATACCGTAATTTCATTAACTCATATAATCTTAATATATTAACCTATTAAATTACTGAAATCTGTTTTGTACATTTCAAATACACTGATAAGCACCAAATGCTTGTGATGAAAAAGTCACATGATGAATCAAAGCCCATCACAAGCAACTTTTAAATATGAACATATATAAAAGGTGCTCAGTGTCATTCACACAAACACTAAACATAATCATGGTGAGAATCATTAAACTGAAATATACAATAAACATTAATTTAACAACATTACATGTAACATACAACCCTAATAAACATAACTGATAAGAAAAAATATCAAATTCAAACAAAATTTGAAATGCAATGCAGGGAATTCTAGGCATGTTAGTTTACATTTTTTCCCCTGTAAATTTTACAGGAACTAACCATTAACCATTTAACAGGATTTTACCATAGCATTTTCACAGTTTTGGTACCTAAAAAGTACATATTATTACTTAAAGTGTACATATTGTTGTACATAAGTGTACAAACCTAATAGCTATATTGTTATAATTGTATTATAACAATATATAGTTAGATAAATAGATATATATTTAGTATTCTGTCTATTTATCTATAACATTTATATTTACTAAATATAAGAAATATTTCTTAACAATGTAAATAGCTACATTTTAATATATTTTAAACTCCATTTGCAGATACAGAGTCCTATTTGTATATGAGAAGGGAAGAGGTGCATATGCCACAGGCAAACCTCGGAGGACGTCTGGGTTAATTGAGAGCAGATTGGAGTGAAACACAGTGTTGAAATCATCCTTGATCCAACCAAACACACGAGTCTCACTGCACAGATCCTCTACAGGGTCAGAGAAGAGAATTATGATATTTTTTATTTCTTCTTTTTTTACACCTGTGATGTTCTGCACAACAACAGCATCTCTTTATTTACATGATATTAATTTAACTCCTGGAACAGAGAATTAGAGTCTCATCTTACTAAAACAAAACTCTTCTCTTCTAAATATCAAAGGAATTATTCTCTGCTCACTCAAAGGTCTTGCTTATGAAACGATGCATTTTAATAACCAGGTGTGGCATCGATTGGAGCTGATAGACATCTGTTCTCTGAAGGATTTTTATACTAATCTCTTCCTCATTATAACCAGAACCGTCTCATTTATTAGCGCTTGCTAAGGCGTACTCAGAGTTAGGGATTTGAACAAAGCCCTAAAGCTTTGCAACGGAACTCGTCCCGAACCATTTTTGCTACAGATAAAAAAATTATGCCACAACTCAAATGCTTTTAGTTTTCTAAATGTTCGAACTTTTGATTTTTCAGTAGGAGACGTATAACATCACTTGTTCACCAATGGATGCCCTGCAGTGAATGGGTGCCATCAGAATAAGAGTCCAAACAGCTGATAAAAACATCACAATAATCCACACCACTCCAGTCCATCAGTTAAGGACTTGTGAAGTGAATAACTGTGTTTTTGTGAGAAACTAATTATCATTAAGGACTTCTAACTGTCCCTTCTGGACCAAAATAAGAGTCTATTTCATAATAACACTTTCTCTGTTGAAGAAGTCAATCCCTTTGTCCTCTAACATATAAATGTACCCACATATTTATTTAGAATCATTTTAAGCCGTTTTTGCTTATAAACAGTGCTTGATCTGTGCATATTTCTCTCCTGATTTAGATTAGGTGAAATTTTCATTGGAGGAAACCATATTAAAAAAATTGTGTACCTTTTTTTTTAAATAATATTTTATTGTGAATTCTGATTCTTATTACAAATTGTCAGTGTTTAATGGTAAAATACTGTAAAATGCTACTTATTAATTGGTTACTAGTAAGTTTCCTACTATATATGGTGAAAAACTGAATTGGACATTTCATTTTATGGTAGTATACCGTTTTTGAAATTACAGGCAATCACCGTAAATGGCATTATGTTTCACATTGGATTCTATTTAATTGAAATAAACTTTTTGTTTCATATTTTTTGTTTCTTATCAGTTGTGTACATTAGGGTTGTATGATACATCTAATGTTGTTAAATCAATTTTTTTTGCATCATTTGTTTCATGTGTGTTTCCATGATGGTGTTTAGTGTGTGTGAATGACACTGCACTTCTTTTTATATGGATTTATCATGTATTCTCATGTATATGTATTTTGTATGTATTTAAAAGTTATTTGTGATAGGCTTTGGTTCATCATGTGAATTTCATCACCACCTGCTTTTGGTGGTTATCAGTGTATTATAAAGGTACAAAACAGATTACAGTATTTACATGTAAATTTAAGTTAAATCCATGAAAATGAATGTTACTATACCATATTTTTATGGTAAAATAAACTGTAAGTTTTATTTTTTATTTATTTATTTTTACAGAGAATTTTAGACAGAACAATGGATTTGAAGTTAAAAATTACTTGATGGATTTATTTCTTACTTGCAGCTTTTCACTTAACAGGACATTAATTGATGGACTGGAGTGGATTATTGTGTTGTTTTTATTAGCTGTTCTCACAGCACCCATTCACTGCAAAGGATCCACTGTTGAGCAAGTGATGGAATTCTGAATTTCTCCAAATCCATTCAGATAAAAAAAACAAACTCATCTACATCTGGAATGGCCTGAGGTGAGAAAGTTTTATCAAAATGTCCATTCTTGAGTGAACTATTCCTTTAACATAAGTTCTTCATGCTCTTGTCTACTAGTTACAAAACCTACGCTTTCTGTTCTGGCACATGTTTTCAAATACCACTAGCCAACCAGTGACCTCGCAGACATAAGCTACCACCGACTCACTTTGCTTAAACACATGCACACACATA
Source organism: Enteromius mattozi (assembly GCA_032359235.1). Classification (NCBI taxonomy): domain Eukaryota; kingdom Metazoa; phylum Chordata; class Actinopteri; order Cypriniformes; family Cyprinidae; genus Enteromius; species Enteromius mattozi. The sequence goes on along the minus strand of JAUMHE010000029.1, from coordinate 2,619,982 downwards.
TGCGTAACCTCTGCCGACCTCGGCAGTTCTGCCCACCGTCCCCCCACAGGGAGCGAAACTTTTGGAGAAATAAATAAATAAATAGAGTGGACAAAGTGATTTTAAACTGCACTGTGCATGACTAATGGTAGAAACATGTTAAAATCATTGCAGAAATGTCCTTGGGAAGACAAATGAATTTTCAGCAGAATAATTAACTTAATTAACAAATTTGCATGCATATTCATCAGGGCCATTGAAGTCTCTCCAGCTCAGTTTGATGAACGCGACTGTGCAATAACAGCCTCATTTACATTCTGTCTTCCATTGCCATTTCTGTGGATTACGGCGGCGCGAGCCTGCATGTTTGCGCATATATCTCACGCAGCATCGTCGCAAAGACTCCAGAATTGATTGGCTGTGCAGGTACATGTAGGATCCGTGTCGGTTCTGTTCAAATCCCCCCTCTCTGTCCTTCATGATAGCTGTGGATGGGTACCTCCCTCACCCCCTCTTTCTCTCTCTCTCTCTCTCTCTGGTGGGCACGTCTTGGCATGGCTCCCACCTCGTAACTCTCCAGGGCTGCCCGGCTGTTCAGCGTTCCCTGCTGTCTCTGCAGGGCAATCTTTAAAGGCAGTAAGGTGTGACGATACCGACTGGCAGCTTGGCAGCGGTGCCCGAGGATATCGGAGCTCTCTGAGCCGTGCGCGGATCGACCGGCGCCATTGCGATCATCACACTACCTATACATTAACATTGGAGGGGCACTCTTATGTGCAAATCTGATTGGTTTTTAATGCATGTAAAACCATATGCCCTTTGCTTTCATTAGCCTATAAGTTTGTTTGCAAAGCACAAAGAGGCCATTAAAATGCATAAATAATGAAGCCAGGTTCACTTTACTATGACAATATCTGGACAGCATCAGCGAGCCAGGTGAATAAGACTAATAGATATCACCATTCACGCAGTGCATTAAGACAGTTGTTTTGTGTTACAAGTTTTCTGATGTTTAAATACGAAAATCAGTCATCATCTAATTAAATCTGTGCTAATTTGCATAGGCCATTTTTAGAACAGAAATGTGAACACTAAAGCTGGGTTCAAATTTCCTGACATATTAAAACTATATTATATACAGTAAATCACAAATTGGATAAAACTGGAAAGTTTAGCATATGTAAAAGGAGATTTCTGGCTCAGTGCATGAGAAATAAAATAATTTTGAGAAAATGGCATTTGAATGCATGAAATTTAACTCTACATACAAGGTGTTATAAAATAAACATATCTTCACTTCCACTGGTCTAAACAAAGACATGTTTTGAAAGCAAAGTAGCCTCAAATACCAGAATTGACAAAGTGCATGAAAAACAATGGTTTTTAGCCTGTGTATTGCATTAAACTTTTTATTTAGAGAGTGCCAAGTTGTTCCTACGGTATTTTGGTTTCATACTAACCCAAGTAATAAGACCATAACTTTAAGTCTCCACATCAGAAAAGTCTACAGCCATTTGCCCTGTTGGGCCAGCGTTGTGTTGCCAAAGAAAATCGTATAAAGTTATAATATACAATCTTGTTTCCAGCTGACTCAGAGTTTTCTGTTGAAAATGCTAAATGACTTGTAATCGTCTTAAAAGCATTAGTAAGTAAGTCTACAAGCTAATCAGTGTAAATGCCTATTGATCATTCTGTGCCAGTGAAATATTGCCAGGGCAAGTATAAATTTGAACCAGTTGAGATCTGACACATTCAGAGTTGTAGTAGAAAACGAGACTAAAACCTATGCTTATAGTGAATTATTCAAGCCTGCTGTATATACAAAGAATATCTCCTTTTCTAAATTTACAATAGCTGGTCTGAACTTATTTTAACTGTAGTGCATTGTTACTGAAAAAGGTCTATGAATGAATGACGCATTTATATAGCGCTTTACTATCAGACACGAAATGCTGCAAAAGAGACAAACAGAAGCACAATGATTAAGCATCTACAGCAAGTTTACAGTAACAAAACACTACAAGCAGTGACAAATAGGCCTACACTGCAGAGCAAAGAAATTGACAACATGCCAAATGACAAGACAGAGCAGGTTACTTTAGGTATGAAACAAAGTTTTAGCTTTTGTGGCTTTTTATGTGTTGTAACAGATCACTGTGTGGCCTTAGTTCAAGCGGCATGTGAACCAATCGGCTTTTCATATTTACTTACAGCACAAAAAACATGAATAAACATCAGAAGGTATTATGTTTCAAAATGTTAATACACACCATTTTTCAAGTCCACCGATGTTAATCTATTCTCATGTCTGATTTGTTTGTCAGATAAATTAGCAGATTCTGCATGTTGATTGGTCATATCAATCAAGCACCCTGCAAAGGCTCAATTGAAATGTATCATTGTGGAATGCAAAAACTAGTTCTGTGTGAACAGGGTGTAAATTTATTCATAAAATGCAGTATGATCAAATGTGTTTGTTTAGATTTTAAAGCTTTAATGTGTAATTCACTTCATAACTCTGATCACAGAGTTGTACCCAAGCCTCCTCCAAAGTTTGAGACCTCATATGTCCAGAGCACGAATTGCTTAAGAAAAAATTACTTTGAGTTAGGATTTTGTTCAAATCACCAAGCAATTTGAACTAAGTGATTAATGTTAATAATTGCATGTTTATGTTTTTCTCTGGGGGCCTAGAGCTGCTAGACTTTTTTTTTTTTTTTTGAGAAAGCAGAGATTTAATTAATTCCAGCACAAAAGAACAGGTTTATCTCACTACGAAATCAGGATTAGAAAACAAAGAAAAGAATGAATAAATAAATTGAAAAAAATTAAACAAATGCACAATTTGACACCATCCCCTCCCACACAAGGAATTACACTTTTTAGATCCAATATGTTTTGGCGCCCTGGAAATGTATCTGGCGTAATTAGCACCTTGTTACTCTAAGCAAGATTGACAAGAGAAAATCTGTTTCATAAAACAGACCTGTGAAAATGTCTCACTCACTCATTTTTCCTCATGTATGTTGCGGTTTCTTTTTCTTTTTTTCTTGCTGAAGAATAAAATATATTAATGTGTTTTATGCCAGTGTATAGGCCTACAGTGTGAATATGCAGACCAAATTGTTTTCGTGTATTGGTGCTTTTGTTTGCAGTTAAGTGGCTCTTTAGAGGAGTGTGTTTTTCACAAATTACATGTCAGCAAATTTTAAAACCTGTAATCATTTTAGAAACAGTATAATTAAGCAATACATCGCAAGAGGTTGTGCTTTATTATGAATTTTGGCTGTGTCTGAAACCAAAAGCAGCTGTCTTTCTGCCCAATCAGCCAATGAACAAATCTCTAAACATTCTAATCAATGCATTGTAATCAGAAGATGAGGGTATTATATATATGTATACAAATGTGTGTGTGTGTGTGTGAATTGTTTACTTCCAGCTTCTTATCTACTGCCTGCAAAGGATTTTTCAAGTTTCCTACAGAACCCACACATATCTTGTCAGGAGTGACTATATTCATAATAAAAAAGTGTTTTAATGCTTTTATTATATGGTTGCAGTATTGCAATTTTTTTCATGAAATACTGTATCTTTTACACAAACAATATGAAATAAAGTCAGTGGCCTGTTTTTCATAAACTAAATAAATT
>JAUMHE010000029.1:2545274-2574776 GCA_032359235.1 Enteromius mattozi | reverse complement strand
GACCAGTGCGGAGACGTGTGTCAGATGACATCAGGGCTACTCTGGTGGACCATGTGATAAATCATGGCCTGTCCATGAGGGAGGCTGGGCAAAGAGTCCACCCTAACCTCAGTCGGTACACAGTAGCATCGATAATAAGGACAATCCGACTGGAGAACAGGTATACATCTTCAAGTTTCTACTCCAGACTGTACCTACTGTATGTGTCACATGATTCTTTATCATATTACAGTATTGCTGTACTAACTGTACTATACAGAAATGGGTAGTGCTGTGAAGTATATGTAAAGTAATACCATTGTGATGTTACAGTACTGTGTACAGTTGTGAAAAAAGTACAGAATACAGACCCAAATAGAAGGCGGGATCCATAAGCCCCCCACCACACACACACACACACACGCACACACAAAACAAGTATGTTTTGTTTTGTTTTTCCCAATAGCAATTTATCCAGTAATTGTTTTCTTACTTTTGTTTTGTTGCTACATTTGATGTTTTGTGATTCCATTTTTCTTTATTCCTGTAAGTATGTTTGTTTTTTTGTAAAAACTCTTGTTTGATTACTGTAGAAATTCTACTTTTGAGATTTACAGAAGACTGAGTCTGAGCAAATGACAGTAAAAATAGAAACACAAAGACTGCAGTGTTTTATATAAAGCCCATCAGTATGTTGCTGGTGATATGAAAGAGTAATTCAAATGGTGCTTGTGTGTATGGTTTTGTTGCAAGAATTTCATTTCTTGAAAGGAGTGTTAAGCTTTGATTGCATAGATGTGAGTTGTTAATCTCCAAGTGCTATGTCTGATTGGCTTGTGTGTAGAGTTTTGACATAATGGGCCAAATTTTGCAAAAAGTGTGAGGCAAAAACTGTAATACAGGTAGCCATCTGCTGGAGATATCATGCTATGACAATATTTAAATACAATAACATTTACTTTCATAACTCATATCTTGAGGTAAATACTGGGTTTTTTTTAAGTAAAGAAATATACAGAAATGAAAGGTGCAATCAGTTAGTTTTCTTTAATAAAAAAGCCCCAGTTTTGCGATTGTGGATTAAACTAAATCATGACAAAAGGACAAAAATTGATTTTCAAACCAAAATTATCAAAAACACCTAGAAATCTTATCCAACTCTCAGTGGCCAGCTTCAATCACAGGTTCAGACTGCTGGTCCACATGAGCTTTATCCATGTACACATATGCAGCATTGGTCCAGGCAGTGGAAAGCTGATTATTGCCCCTATGGACCAATGTAAACACACTGAGAGAGACCACATACTGCACTCATTCATGGTCTTCACCTTTAACACCAAAGCACACACGTGCACTGCTCATTTGATCACATGAACACACCGGACAAATGCATTTTGCTGCCAAACACGTATGTCCACCGGCAATATGCCTGTTTTCTTAATGAGCTTAAAAGATTATAAAACAAGTGCATTTACAAGCAGAAGTATAGGGGTGTCTTTGTTTGAATTTAAGCAGCAACACATACTTAAAAAGCATTTTTGTATAAGCTATAATCTTAAGTATCTTTATATAAGAAAGATTTATGTAAAATGGTATCCTATAAATGGCATTTGTTCTATTGGTTCGACTGTCTCCTTGACATAATCAATTTCTAGAATAATTTTGTAGAAACTTAATTTCAACACATTTGTATATTATTAAATTGAATCTATTATATAATTTACTTAGCCTACATAACATACAGGTGCCACACAATTCATCAAAACACAATTTAGCCACAAATTAATTCTTCAATGAGCCTAAAGCTAATACTATTTTATCATCAGTTGAAATGTATGTCCTGAAGTTCTCAAACAATTCTTCATTTCTCACATTTAAAATAAGAGTAGCCTACAAATAACAAACAAGTAAGTAAAATAATTAAATAAATCAAGATGAGTAGGTCTGATCGATTTAAAAAAGGTAGTGGGGGAAAATGTAATCACGTTTAAAAGATCATGAAGCGCTCAAGCAAGCCGTTATATGTGACAGACTACCATCGAAATCATATAAACTTTTAATTGACAGTCAGGTGTCAAATTATGACACAAAAGCTATGAATAAGCGTCTTGAAGAAATATACTCTTACCTTTAAATAGACGTTCGCTCTGCCTGACACTTTTAGAGTGTATTTTACAGAATTATTTGTTTGTTTCATTCATACTTATCGACCGAACAAACTTCAGTCCAGCGGGAGATCAAAGCGTTTGGTGGCATTAAGGCAGATAAACACGAGCTCGTGATTTCCGGTGATATGAACCAATGACAGAACATCATTCCAATTCGTAGACGCCTAAGCTAAAGTATTTATCATAAGGTGCTAGTACTCAATATAGGTTTTGGGCTCTTATTAATTTCAAATGTAGGTCTGTATGTTGAGCTTGTAACTGAGGCAAACTGTCACAGATCATGTCATTTAATAAAAGAGGAGAACTGGCCCCAACTAAGCCTGGTTTCTCCCAAGGTTTTTTTTCTCCGTTCTGTCATGGATGTGGTTTTGGTTCCTTGCCGCTGTCGCCTCTGGCTGGCTTAGTGGGAGGCACCTAATTTCTAGTGATTATCGTCGTTTTGATTACAGAGACCATCTCTGCATTTAATAAATAAATAGTTTAGTCTCGTCATTATACATTACCATCACTCTTTTCTCATATTTTATAATGTTCTGTGCTTTGCTACAATCTGTATTGTTAAAAGCGCTATATAAATAAAAGTGATTGATTGATTGATTGATTTTGTGTTGTAAAATTGTTTTGCTGTATAAATTCGCCTTAATAAATCAAACTAATACAGATATATTGGACATCATAATTATCATAAACTTACCCTGAAAAATATTCACAGCAGTAAAAAGTGTAAAAACTAACTTACCTTTTTTGAGGAACAGAATCATTGTTCATTCATTCATTCAAAATAATTCATTACTTTCTATAAAATATAGATTCTGACATGACATTTTGACTCAGTGATTTGATAACCATAGCTACAAACACAGTTTCACTGGAGAGAGTCAAGTCTGAGAAAGTGAGAGATTGTGTGTCTGTGTAATGCTGGTGATTTTAGCACTTTTCTTCAGCCAGACTCCCACACTGAGCTGCCAGTTGGACCCAAATGTTGGCAAAACTTATTATCAATGGATCACAACGTTGGCACAACATTTCATGAATGTATCAGGCCAGTAGAGCATTTTATGAATGAAACCAAAATCCTCCCAGCATGCTCTAGGAGATTTGGATGATGTCCATCTAATTTTTTTCTCTTTTTTTAGTCACCCATGGACATAAACACACTGTATTTGTAGACTATATTTACATAAATATTGCTTTTTTTACACATAACCACAAAGTGTCAAAATACTTCTTATAGTATATAATATACCCAACGAACAACTTTTTGTGAAATGCATTGCTATCTTTCTGTTAAAAAAATGTATTGGTTTAATTTTGATTTAATGCTGAATTGTCTTACTTAATACTCTTGACCTCTCTCAACCAATTTTGATGTTTTGCAATTATTAAATAATATTTTGTTGTGTGAAATACTTTTTACTCACCATTCAGTTGTTATTGGCCACTTATAGTCTAAGGGTTTATAAATATATCAGCATGCTATTCCTCTGCTTATTAAAATGTACATCTTATTGTTTAATGTAAAATGTAACAATTAAATGAAAATTCATCCCATGAAATTATTGCAAAAAAAACAACAACAATATATATATGACACACTTGAGTAGAGCAATAGGCTACTAGAAAGTAATTAGATTATTTAAAAGTTATAAATTCAAATATATTAAGTGCATACTTTTGTCTTATTTAACATGTGAAAGCTATGTACTTCAATAAAAAGTGTTAACCAACTTGTTGTGCAGATCTTATTCAGATATATAATCACAGCCATTAAATTGTAGAAAATGTTTATTAAATTTGATTTTTTTTTTTTTTTATCCTTATGTCACATATTTACATTTCAAATGCCTAAAACATTTACAAACATGGAACCAAAAAATTATGTATGCAAATGCAAACCATGATATCCAGAAATGTCCAGTGATACAAAATAAGCATTAAAAATGTAACCGATGACACTCTTGGCATGACAATGCTTGTGTTTTCAAATACAGACAGTGTTATCATTACGACTCCTGTTACAAACAAAAATAAAAACAGTACGATTCAGTGGCTTTTTCACATTGAACTTACTCTAAATGCTACCATGGCAAAAATGCTACATAGTTCATGAAAACAGCTTGAAATCATATAACAGTTATGGCCTTTTTCAGTGAAATAGGGAACAGATCCTGTCAGTGTGCTACACATCTTACTTTCGATCCAAATGTTAGCTTATCATACTTGCAAAGAAAGAAAGAAATATTTGGCTGTGTGTGATCTAAAAACTGTTTACTTATTGATTTCTTTTTCATTTCTTCATAGAAAACCGTTGGTACGAGCTCATGATGATAACAGTACATGATTCTGAATGGAAGACGTACAAATGCTCAAATAAAATAAGGCCACATTTAGCTTTGAACGGAATCAAGATCAAACAAAGTCACTTTTAATGTTGCAATTTCCTCGTTGTACGGACTTGCTGTAACAAGTTTCTAGGCAGCTGTGAATGGATCCACAAAATTTGTTATCTGATGTTTATGTAAATTGAATGAACATTACAACTATACAAAGCGTCAGATATCAGCTGTGGGCCTGTTTCGCTTAACTGCAGCATTTACTGTAATTCATGTCTAATGTTCACAATGAGAGCCCCTAAACTTTGGGACATGCTGCAGATCTCTCACTTAAATTTGCTGATTTTTTTTTTTTCTTGATTTTTTTTTTCTTTAAGCACTAGAAAATTATAGAATTTTCTTATCATTCTATACAGCAACATAATACTGCCAACTTGATCCAAGAGCGAAGAAATTAATTATTATGGTTAAATACAAAATATCTTTTAAAATATTTAAAATATACTTTTATTTTATACATTATGCAGACTGGTTAACAATTTCAATGATAACAAAAATAAGTACTCAGTGAAATGCCTATTTTTTTAATCACATGGATGGCACTATGACAGGGAAAAAGCAAGCGAACACATGCACACGCGCACACGCTCATTCTCACGCTTGCGCGCAAATTGAAACGCTTTTCTGTGAGTGGCATTTGGATAGATGACTCTTTAACACAAGTACATCCCGCTTCCCAGATTTTCTACAGCCAATGAGCTTCTGTGTTGGACAATATTGCTCAAGCTTTCATGCATTATGATGTCATAAAGTATCATATCTCTCCATTCCATAGCATATGGTGTCTTAGAAGTTTCATATTTCCTAAAATTGTTCCATACATATCACACATTACCATAGAATATCTTTCACCTAAGCTAATCCAAATCATTACATATCTAGAGCTGTCCTCTACTTTGCAACCACCTACGTTTAACCGTTAAAATTATCTGTACACATTTAGCTTGTTCATCGAAACGCTCGTGAGCATTTATTGCTTCCCGAAGTTACCTGGGGTTTAGGTTTAGGGTATAGACACGCAACATTACAGTAGTAGCTAACGTGTGTCTTTGTGTTCGCGTTTGGACCCTGTTTTTTTTGTTAGTTTTTTTAAGTCTACATCGCCTGAAAAAAGTTCCCTAATTCAAAGTCGCACCTGCGTGAAACCTGGGTCACACAACATCATTTAAGGTATTTGATATATCAGACAACACATTCAAAACACGATGCACATTTCGACACTTGAGATATTAAACATTTTGGTGGTGTTTCAAAGTAACTCCTTAGGCTTATCGTTACTGGTGTGTTTCAAAAAGGCCACTCGATAGCTAAAAATTCTCTTTGAATCCAATCACGATAAAAATATGTTAACAAGGTGCTTTTTAAGTTGATACATCAAATACTGAAACGCTCATCCAACCCAGGTCTCCGTTTGACCTGCATTACACCACTGGTTTTAATTGATACTGTACAAAGCTCTCCACGCTCAGGGGCGTATGTTACAGTGTGCTGAAAAGTTCTGGTACATAGGGCACTATGTGTTCGAACCAAGAGCGATACGGTTTCTTTGATCGATTCGTCAGAAAATGAAAACAGTTCAGAGCCATTGAGCATCTTCTACCACCTCACGTGGAACTCCTGATTTGGAGCAGAACAGCTCAGGTGACACATAAACATGAACAAAAAAGAATAACTACAACAGTTCTCGTAAAACTGCCACACTGGTTTTGGTAAAGTCAAAAAACAATATAAAAAGCATTTACAAAACATTCATGTCTCCTCAAACAGAACCACGTTGGACAGAGGGGTGAACACACCCCTTGAAAGCACTCCACAAACGGACCACATGTTCCAACAAACGACAAGAGAGTTCCATGATGTCAACGGAGGAAAGGCTGGTGGGACCGAGACTCATTGGGGAGGATGGGGTAGAGGCTGCCCCCGTGGACTGGTTTCTTGTTGGGCTAATGGACTTGGGAGGTTTTAGGGGATGACTGATGGGTCGTGTATGGTGTTGCTTAAACATGGAAAAAGTTATTATACCATGTCCCAACCAGATAAAATAGACAAGAAACAAAAGGATTACCTCTCTATATATATTGCATAAAGAAAACGAAGCCTATAAAGTTAATTAAAATGTACATTTAAATTCAAAGGCAATACAACAAACACTACCCTTTATTAATATCATATATAATTGTATATGTTTAACATATTTCCATCTACATTGGGTAACTGAAAAAAAAAATCAGCTTAATTTTCTTAATGCAAAATAGCGTTTTTGTTTAATTTTGGGATGAAATATGAAGAATTATCAACTTGAAATTAAACTCTACTGGTTAGGACATGATATTATGATGCAGTTAGCTTAAAGTGCAGAATTAAAGCAGTGCATTTTAGCACGAATGATAGGACACAAATATACACTCTTAAAAATAAAGGTTTGGAAATGAAGATTTCGTAGCAATGCTATATAAAAATAAAAAATAAAAAAACATTTTGGATTCTCCAAAGAACCAGTAACCAGTTCTTAGAGGGGTCATGTACTGAGAAACCAAAATTCCCTTGATCTTTTGATATTTAAGAGGTCATTGTACTATAAAAAAGTTTGAGAACTCAGAACTTTCTCGTTAGACTAAAAACAGCTTATATTTAACCCAGTCTTCCAAAAAGACAGTTTGTGGAATGTACAACTCTATGATGTAATAGTGTGGCTTAACACCACCTTCACAGAAGAAGATCAACACCTGCTTCTACATCGCCGCCTGTTTAGCCCCGCCCACTGACTTGCACATGTAGTGTTTAAGAGAGAGACAAAACTTTTTTTTTAATGAAGTTCCAGACTGTGTCAATAAGAACTTGGTCCGTAGCTCATTTTGTTTTATCACAATTTGTTTACAAACAAGGCACAATCTGACGTGGGATTTTTAGAAAGATTAAAACTGAAAGACGATGATGTGCTGACTGTATTGGATGCAACAGTAATGTAGCAACCCAGGTGTGATTAACTTTTTTGTTACATTACAAATGGACCTCAGTGAACAGTTCAAAATAAAATGCAGTTTATGACCCCTTTAAAAGAACTTTTTAAAATTTTAAAGAAACTTTTTTCCTTATAAAGGTTCTTCATGGAACCACTGATATCAATAAAATACCTAAGAACCCTTATTTTTAAAAGTGTATGCTAAAGTGGGATGATATCAGTTGGTAAAGAGTGGTTAAAGTTTCAATCAATTGTGGTCATACTAATTAAGAAGTGTAGCACAAGACCTTCAATATAGAGGCAAGATGTCTTAATACCAGTGGGACGATACTGTAAGAGTGATGAGGACTAAAAAGCACAAATAGCTATATTGCCAGTTATTAGCAAAACATTAGTGCGCAGAGATAACACTGTCTAGACAAAGGAGAAATTAATGAGATGCACACAAGGTTAGTGTAATGTAAGGTTAGTGAAAAGACTGAGGTCTTGATTAAGGGAAGGAACATGCAAAGATGTGGGGAAGGAAATGATTTGAGAAAAGACAAAGTTGTGAGGATGATAGGTTGTTTGCAAAGGGTAGGAAAGTATAAGAGATTATAGGTGGTTTTAAACTTCATCGATTGTTCTGTATTACTTTTTAAACAGTCAATTTTTTTTTTTTACAAAAGACAGCAAAGTTTTTTTGTTTTGTTTCTTGGTCACACAACAACATTTTAAATGTTTTGCTGAGTAACGTACCAGATAAAGTCTAATAAACCAACTTCTAAGGAAATTGCAGGGCAAGGAACTATGACACGGGTAAGAAATTAATAAAAATGGGGCATGACGAGTACTGTAACATATGAAGGGGGTGGGGCATTGTTGGGAACCTCCTTCTGGCAGTGGAACAGCAACACTTAGAAAGCCAGCAGAGCTGGAACTGAGTGGGCGTGGAGTGGAGTTGATACACAATGCTCTTGTCGGAGTAGAAGGCCATTTCAGATGTCTCAGTGTGGTGAGGTGTTTAAATGTGTTCTGAATGCACGTGAGTGTCTGCATACATGGCAATGACTCTGAGTATTTGTGTATTAGTTTGTGTGTGTTTATGCACAGATGTGTGTTTTAGACAGAGATGCATCGCTCAGTGTGTTTGTGTCTAATGTTTTGTATATATGTGTGTGTCAGTGTCTGAGGATGTTTCGATAGCATATGAGGATGAAGGCATTTAGAAGACAGCCAGGTCACAGTGCTGGAGGCTGGCCCTTAGTTGGATGACCTCTGACCTCTAGAGTTCAGCTACGACCTCTCCACCTGGCTGGACTCCTGTGACTCTGAAAATGTCAAAAGAGGAGAAATACATAATGTAAACAGCTGCAAATGTAACAACATCATCAGTGTGTGCATTAAAGCTAAAGCTAAATAGAATTCACCACAAATTTAAATAAGATCACACTATGCAGGGTTCAAATAATGAATAAATGAATGATAAATGAATGACAATTAACCACATCAGCGTAAAACCATTTATTATTTTTTGTAGAGATAATACATAGGCTATCATTTTACATATTACAGACCACTTACATTTTCATTTGTGTTTCATGGGTTGTTTTCTCCAGAGGAAAAACGTGAGTTAGGCCTGCTATAATGTGTAAAGGTAATGTAATTGTGTTGTGCTTAATTGCAATAAATATGAATGTGAAACCCCGGGCCAAGTAGACACAGGATTCCAACTAAGCTGATTCCGAAACCAAATATTTCTGTTTAATTTTTCTCTAGGCTACCTGTCTTAGATATATAACGCCATTCACAATGTGAATTTTGTTGCCTGTATGATGCATCTTCATAATAAAATGTAGTCATGCAATGCAACAAATAAGAAAATCGACCAGAACAACCTTTTTAGTATGGTAGTTTTATATAAGCTACTCATTTATTGACAGCAAATTGTTCTTTGTGAAAAAGTACTGTTACGATCAATGATCAATGACTGATAGGCTAAAATTCAGAGTCCAATTTGGGACTTTATCAAACTCCATACTGTACAAATGTCACAATCGAATTCAACAAATGCTACCCACAGTAAATACAAAATCTGCTGTAACAGTTTCTCACCTTTTAGGGTTGCCTGGTCGCCGTTTGTTTCTGTAGGTTCACTGGTGACTGCAGGGTGGGCCTCTTTATCCTCTACCTTTGGGATGTTTGAAGAATCCTGTGGGCCAGGAAGCGGGCATTCTTCCTCCCATCCATATTCTCCCCACCTTCCCACCCCGTGCAGTCCATCCCAAGAGTCTGAGCTACGGAGGCTAAGGCGTCTCATTCGTGAGACAGTGTCCACCTCCCTCATGCGGGCAAGTCTCTCCTCTGAGCCATGTCCGGGCGGGGCTGTAAAAAGAGCCTCTATTCTTTGGGAAAGTCCACGGCTTCGCCTATCTACACTTGAAACCTGACATTCACCTGAACCTTGACTCCAACCCTTATCAACGCCTTGGCTAGCAACAGCTTGTGTTTCATCTTTTTCCACTATATCAGTGCTAGAGACTGAGCTGCTATGCTCTTCACCAAGACCCTGCTCAGGCTTAAGTGTTTTCTGTTTTGTGTCTGAATCTGCCTCTTTGTTGCCAGTGTCTTGGGTATTTTTATCTAATTCCCAGTCTGAATCATCTGTGCCTTGTCCATCAATCCCACACCCACGCCAACCACCCAGACCCCGTTTTTCACCACCTCCTTCCTGTCTATCGTTGTCTAAACCCCAACTTTCTCCATCAATACCCCATCTCTCAGCATCAAGGGACCGCCTCTCTCTGGACCAGAATCCACCTTGACCCAAACTTTCACCCTCCCACCCACCCCTCTCCCAATCCAACCCTAAAGATAATCTACGACTAGGGTAAGGAAGTACAGAAAGGGGAAGGTGATCTGGTGGAAATTCAGGACGTAACTCTGAATCTAAACCCGAATTAGTCCACATTGCAGCCTTATTTGCCCTCAAGATCACATTTGGTTCTTTCTTTTCCTCTGAGGTTATCTCTCTATTTTGCTCTGTTCCTTCAGTAACAGGGTCTTTCTTCTCGCATTTATCTTGCTCTGTTTCAATCTTTTCCCTAGAAGTTTCCTCTTCTTTCACTTTCTCTGTCACTTCAGGTTGTTGGCTTTCAGGTGTCTCTGTTTGCTCTGTTTCGGTCCCTTTTACTTCGGAAGGTTTCTGTTCAGAATTAGCAGAATTGCCTTTCATTTCAGTGGCTAAAATGTTGCTCACTTCATTCTCAACTGTCTCACAGCCAGAAATGTCTTTTTCACCTTTAACCTTGTTTGACTCATCAAGGTTCTCTGCTGAACCCTCTCCTGTGATCAGAGTAGCAATATGCTTTTCAGCTAATGAAAGCTGCATCTGCCAGTCAGCAGGAACCTCTGGGTTAGCCTCTAAACCTGCTTTGTCACCAACAGGCTTTCCGGTTGCAAGGCTACAGAGCACACCCCTGTTACTAAGGAACCTGTTGGTGTGGCTTGTTACCCTTCTAAAGCCTGAGCTCCTATCCTGTCTCCCTTCTAATGCTGAAGAACAACATGGCTGCTCAGAATCTACAGGAGGCCTACCAGGTATGGGCACATGCTGTGGGGTTTCGATGCTCATGGCACTTCCTGGTTTGGATTTGATAGAAGCTCGACTGACGGCCCCAGATTCACGGGCCATTTGGAGAGTTTGACAGATGTGCTCATAGTCTGGGGGGCTGGTTAGAGTGGAGGCATCTTGCATGGGCTGTCTGTCTGCCCATGGCACCTCGGCTGCCATGGAAGAGGTGGAGGAGGTTTGTGCAGTCAAATCGTCATCTCTTTGGGTCTCTTTGAGGGCTGGGATATCCAGCTTCACTGATCTGCAGGCTTTGCGTTGGGTTATCTGGGACATGACTGTTTTGTAATCTCTGAAACCTGGTTCTGGTGGGGGAGGAGCAGGACAAATCTCCTCTCTCAGTTGTTTGCTGAAGCTCACACTCTTCCCAGTTGATGGTCGGGAAAAGGCACTCTTCACCTCCCGGTATTCTGGGTCACTTCCAGGCACCAAGCTTGGCCGAAGAGTGGTTGCAGGAATTCCAAGTGGATCTGAAGATAACCTGGATTTGATGCGGTCAGGGATTTGCATGGAGGAGCGGTTGGGAAGGTTATTGCTGGCAGTGCTGAGCTCCAGGATATCTTTGTAGGCCTCATTAAGATCCTCAATGCACTGGTCCACGCTGGGGCGTTTACCTGCTTGGTCTTGCGCCTCCTTATTGATGGTCTCAAGATCCTCAATAGCATCCCATGGTCGTCGGCTTACTGGCTTCAGCAAGAACTGGCCAAATCCCTCAGAGTTTGGCCCTGTGGCTGACTTTGCCTCCTCAGTCAGATCTGATGGTGGGGACTGAGCTGGTGGCTGTGTTGGTGGGGGAGGAGGAGGTTGAGATGGAGGTTGGTTCGGAGGTGGGGGTGGAGGGTGTGGCGGGGGATGTAATGGAGGTCTGTGAGAACCTGTGCTCTTGGAGAAGGTACCTGTCCGTGAAAAAGCACTGTTGCTGGATGGTTTTAGGCTTTTCTGGCCTTTCATTGGATACCCGTAAGGGGTGCTGGGGTCAGGAGCTCCTGAAGCCGGTGGAGCTGCTGGAGCCGGTGGAACTGATGGAACCGATGGAGCCGGTGGAGCTGACGAAGCCCCAATGGCCCCTGAGGCAGCCCCTGGAGCCACCGAAGTAATCTCAGCAGGAGCTGTTACCTCTGGGGCAGCAGGAGCATCTTGTGCTTCTGTATTATTGGGGCCTGGATTTGCATTGCTCTTTGTGGGCTCAGGGCTCGTCTGGGTCTCCTGATCACGGTACTGGTCCCCTGGCCAAGCCCCAGAATACCGTCGGAGCTCATCATGTGGATTTGGCTTAATGATCCTAGTGCGTGAGTTTCTTCTCCGGTGCGCTCTCCTTGTGGCGATGCTACTGGACCCGCTGCCGAGTGTGAGTGCTTGTAGCTCTAAGTCAGTGGAGGTGGTGGATGTGCTTTTGAGGCTTTGGTTTGGCAGGGAGCCGAGGGTGTTGCTGTTTTCGCTGGATGAACTTGGTGGAGGAGGAGGAGGAATTGGAGGAGAGTCTGGTTCTTTCTCTTCGTTGTTGTTTTGATCTCGAGATTTTGCACTGGACTGCGAAAGTGGCACAGACACAAGGCAGAAGATAGTCTCACTAAGTTTCTTTTTCACACTCTTTTTCTCAGGTTCCTGTACTGGTTCCGTCTTTACAGTTGAAACACTCTCTGAAGAACCTTTATCCATGGATTTGTCAGCCTTTCCAGACTTGTCTGTGATCTTCTCAGATTTGCTCTGGTCTGCACTGCTATCTCCTTTTGTCTGCTTGTCACCCTTATTTAACTTGTCTGTAAATTTTTCAGATTTACTCTGTCTTTCTAGCATTTTATCTGCTTTAAGCTGTTTTTCTAAAATTCTATCAATCTTCAAGTGCTTCTCTAACAGTCTTTCAGCTTTACTTTGCTTGTCTGAAATTCTATCTGCTTTTATGGGCTTTTCAGGGATTTTCTCTGCCTTGACTTCAGGCTTAATTTGTTTGTCGGTATACCTGTCAGCTTTCACTTGATCTAGGATTCTGTCTACTTGTATCTGGTCAGTTAATCTTTCCACCTTTACTTGCTTGTCTGCAAACCTGTCTGGTTTTACTTGTTCTGTAGGCTTATCTAATTTTATTAGGTCTGTAACTTGATCTGGTTTCACTTGCTCTGCTACTTTGACTTGGTCTGTTTTTGTCTGTTCAGAACCTCTCTCAGCTTTGACCGCCTCTGTTACTCTCTCAACCTTGACTTGGTCAGTGATTCTGTCTGCTCTAGTCTGTTGGTCTGTACTCCTGTCTGTTTTAATTATTGGTTGCAGGGGTCTGAGCTGAAAGGCTGGTGGGTACTTGGCACAGCTCTGGTCAGGTGCTACAGTTTCACTGCCTTTATTCATTCCCTTGTGCCAGCGGTTAGTATTCTCCTGTTCAGTGAGAGCCGGTTTGTTAGTGTCCATGCTAAGACTCGGTCCCTGTGAAGGGATAAAGGCACTATCATGTGTGGATTGTCCTAAAGTTGCAGCGCAGGGAAGCTCTTTGTTGACATGACGGATCTTGTCCGAGTCTGTGAGCGAGTTTCCGCAGGGCCCACCTGAGACGTGCCTGATACGTGGGTCTTCAAATGGGACATACTGCACAAGTCCTGGACGGCTAGGTATGACAGGCCCTGGATGCACAGGCCTTCTTGGAACCACTGCCATGCTCCTGTCTTCACGTCGTTCGGACCATGACAATCCTGAAGTCCTGGAAAACCACTGGCCCATCTCTGCACTCACAGGCTCACGTTTCCATCGGACAAGAGCAGAATCTGCTCGATAGTTTTGTCCACTCCTAGGTGGCAGGAATCTCCTGTAGGAGGGGGGTGGGATGTAACCAGGGGGCTCCATACCAGTCAGTTCATGGTAAAATAGATCTGTCCTATATGATTCTGGTCTCAGGAGCTCTGCACTTTGGGAGTAACAAATGGACCGGTCTCTGAGCAGTTCTGAGCTCTGAGAATAACAAAGGGATCTGTCCCGTAAGAGGTCAGCACTATGCGAGTGGCTGAAAAAACGATCACGCAGTAGTTCCGCACTCTGTGAATGACTGACAAATCTGTCTCTTAGTGGTTCAGCACTTTGAGAGTGGCTCAGCATGCGTTCTCGAATTGGCTCTGCACTCTGTGAAAAGCAAATAGACCGATCTCTTAGAGGCTCTGCACTCTGAGAATAACAACCAGACCGGTCTCTGAATGGTTCAAAACTCTGAGAGAAGCACACTGAGCGGTCTCTGGGTTTGGACACGGGTTCAGAGGACAATGTTTCCCAGCTCCCCCTGTTTTGCTGGTGAGTCTCATAAGACGGGGGCTTGACGGGGCGGCTGAACCGTGGCTTTGGTACAACTGCAGAAGGAGCATGATTTTGTGTCTGACCACTCCACCTTTCCCCTGCTGGCCATTCACTGTGGTATCGACCATATGGAGCAGAGCTGTTGCTTCTTTGTGTAGAAGGGTAATTTGGGGCACCGGTTTGAGGCAGTTCTCCATAGTGGGGATCTTCTGGGGAAAGGACTCGAGGGAGAGACTGGGACTTGGCTCGCACTGTGGCTGACACACTGCCATCTGCTGGTCGCAGACGATGTTGCTGCTCCTGAGACCAATGTTCAGCCTCACCATCTGACAGCTGCCGGCCCAAGCCCACCGCAGGGCGCCACTCCTCTGTTCCCAGGCTCTGGCATTTTCTCTCTCCAGTCACACGTAAAGTCTCTGGGCCTGAGTCTATAGGTTCCCTTATCCATGGGCCTTCCTCCCAGTGTGCCAGTGGCCTCTCAGCCCTCAGCTCCTCAACAGCTAGTACTGGACCCCGCCACAATCCTCCAGATACTCTGAGTTCCCTGGGATCAGCATAGTCCAATAGAGCACTGAAGTCTTGTCCCCTCCTTCTCCAGACTGCAATATCTCGCTCATCTGCATGTTCAGAGAATGTCAGGCTGGGAGCATCATAAAACCTAGCAAGAGAGACAAATATAGATCATTTATAAAGGTAGAATTTTTTTTAACTGCAATCTGAAATTTTATTTAAATAATAATATTTAAAATGTTACATTTAATGTCTTAAAAACTTTTACATTTTAAAAACCAATCAAAAGAATTACATAATAATAAGACAAAAATAAAAGGAAATATAGTCTCTTAAGCATAATGACAAATAAAACACTTTTGTTAATAACAAAACGTTTGTGTTGTGCATAACGTTCATTTGCTGTCACTTTATGGACACTCAGAATGCACCTCAGGGCAAAGCTATAGATGTGATTACATTCACATGGCCGATTCCTTTCAGGTTACAGTACATCAGTGTTGACAGCGATTCCACATTTTTGTGATAAAATCACAGTTGAATGGATTAGGCATGAAATATGGATGAAGTCTATTATATCTGGTTTGTATTAGAACAGTCTGAGATTAACAGTTCAAGATGTGCTAGACTTGTGTTTAACATTTGATTTTTCACACATTCAAAATAAGCACACATGGCATGACAGCCAACCAGATTTCAGGGCTCAAAACAAGGTGTAGGTAATGTGATGAACTACACCTAACTTGAAGTGAACTGATCAAACATAAACTAAACATCAATGCGGGTTAAAATGCAAAAAGAAATTTGGCTCAGAAAAGTTACAGAAGTTATGACAAAGGATCTAGCATCATTGCAAGAAAATGCATTTGGTTCGATATTTTGTTACCTTATGATATTTCTACATTTTTAAATATGGCCCAGACACTTTTTGGGGACAAAGTTTTTGTTACAACAGATTATAAAATAGGGGTCATCACCATGGACAAACCATTGCATCCAAAATAATTATGAAGCACATGTGAATTAAAAATAAATCTGTTGATAATTTCAAACAGAATAGATGTAATTTATTAGTGTCAATTGAATTTGTTTAATGTTTGAATTAAGCAAATGCTTTAAACTCTGTACAAGGAATGTTAAAATGTTTTAATGTGTGTCTTTTAGGCTACAAATATCTTTAAGCATGTAAAAGATTAAGATCAGTGTTCACCAGTGATGACTGCCATTACTTTTTTGAAAATGGCTGGAGGCAGGAATAATTAATGCAGTTGCTGATCATACTTTTTATTTGCGTTTCTCTGTACTTCACCAAGCCTCTAGCGCTTTGATACATTTATTTGGAAAGTGTCTTCACCTGCAAGTTCATAAAAACGTGTACATCTTATAGACCTTCTTCACAGTCCCCATAAGAGGCATTGGGTTTTCTTTCTATTGTTAAATATCTACTTAATCCAAAGTTGTAATGTGTTACTGTTTACAATCACTGCTCCAAACAATTAATTGTGTGAGCGAACTTTTCGAATTATTCAAAGTGAATCACTAACCGATTCATGTTGAGGTTTTGCTAAATTGTTTGCTGACTCAAAAGAGTGATTCATTCACAAAACATACAGCAATTTTCTGTGTCTGACTCTAATACAAAATACAACAGAAAACATCAGAAATAGACTAGTTTATTTAACTGTAGCTGATAAGTGAGCTGCTCTGACACCAGTCAATTTGTTGACTTGAACTAGCACGTAATATATTTATAGAATTTTTAGTTATCTTTCATGCCATTTCTTTTAATTTAACTTTTGTTGACATATTTATATGTTATGGTTATGTTAGCTGTCCATCAAAAACGTAGGTATAGTGAGGATTTGAACTATGTACTTGCACACTAAATGAAGCTAGCAACACAACAGTATGATGTAGGCCTGAGCAAACTTTTTAATGGTGAAAATATTTTTTTAATTATTATATTAAATATTAAATATATTTAATTTATTATTTACAATGGATAAAATCTACTTTAACCATAATTAAATTACATTCAAAGGGCCATTCACATCAAGAACAATAACTATAAAGATAATATTTTCAACACCAATGGACAATAATGTTCTTTGTGAAAAATTGACAGTGTACACTTACCCACTGTCTGTAGCTAAAGAGTCACCCAGAGGTTGCAGGTCACCAAGGAAAGCAACAGGAACCTCCAGTCTCCGTTGAATTCTTTCATGGCCCTCATTAATGTTGTTGTTGTTTTCTGGGTAAGCCTTCACTGGCGCCGGCCTGAACACCCCTGTGCCTGCTTCTGCTCCCCCCTCTGTTGTCACAAATCCATTCAGAGTTCCACCACCACCACCACCTCCAGCAGGCCGGTTCTCTACATTATCACGACGACATTCGTTGTTTCGATTGTCATAAGGCGCGGAGGAAGAGGAGGAGGCAGGGCCGCTCCTGGGCAGTTTGTATCCATGAGAGATCAGCAGGTCCTCCACACTGTACATGATGTGTGTGTGTGTGTGTGTGTGTGTGTGTGGACGGAGTTGGAAAGGGAGCCCAAAGGCGTGTGTGTGTGTGTGTGTGTGGCCTATGGGCAGTGCTGGTGCAGCAGGCGGGGACACAGCTGCTCAGCAGAGGCCATCACTGGAGAATAAGAGAGACAGAGAGATAGAGAGAACATTACACTCTAAAACAATAACCATCTGCCCTGCAGAGAACTAACCATCTTCTTGGTTGAGCACATGAAAGTTTAAAGCTACATACAGTATTTATTCTTTAGATCTGATGCGGCCACACCCTGTCAGGTTATTATATAACCAATGCACAAAATCTTCAAGTGCGGACTCAGAAGTACAGCTAAAAGTCATTGTGATATTCTGCACTCATTACACAGCCATTATCTGAGCTTGCGTGATATTTTTCAGCTTTTTTATGATGCTCAACATATATATCTCAGTATTAGAGGAACTAGGTCCACTGTTGCCAAGCAGATTTAAAATGTCCATTAGAAGTACAATACAGTAACAAAATGGTCAAGGCATGGTTTTCATGCTGTTTCTCACTGAAAGAACAGAAATTATGATGAATAAAATTATTTTGATTGTAAATTTTAAAATATGGCAATATTTTCTATGACAGATGGTTCAGACACTTCTGTTTTTGGAGTGACAATGCAAATGAGTCTTGAATATTTAATCAAAATGTTGAACTGATTAATTAAAACAGACAGTCAGTAATGATGAGTCAGTAATCAAAGTGAACTGACTTATTGAAATAAAATTATTAAAAAAATTAATCTATCTAAAAATAAATCTAACTTAAACACCATTTTTTCTACTGAAGTTTAAACCGCTGACAACACCAAATGCAATTATAAAAAATTGTTTTCAAAAAGGTATTGTAAAAAAAACATGAAAAATTTAGTGTGAACCAAGACAAGTGTCAATACCAAGATACAAGTAACAAATAAATAAACTATGTGTGTGTTTGTGTGTGTGTGTGTGTGTGTGTGTGTGTGTATATATATATATATATATATATATATATATATATATTGTTTATTTGCAAAAGCAGATAACTCCTTTTTTTTTAGTTTTTTATTGTTATCATGTTTTTATTGTGTTTTACTGTGTTATTTAGCTGTATTTTTTGTTATTTTTAACCTAATCAAAATAAACCAGCTGCAGTTTGATTGTGCTTAATTAATTGGAATGCACAATGAAAAAACAAGATTTCCTAAAATTTGTAAAAATTTAGTTATTTGTGTCTGCAAATGAACTCTTCATATACTGACTTACTAAGAAACAAGTGAAAATGCAGTGGATAATGTTAATGATTATCTATACTCAGGATATTTAAGTTTTTACTTTTAAATAAATTTCACTCATAAAATTGCAAGTACATTTTACAAATAATTTTAAACAGCAAGTACTACATTGAATTAAACATGAAATTCAATTCAATGCATGCTCCAAAACTCTTTGTTTTAATTACAACTTGGAAAAATGACTAACATTCATTTTTTAATAGTAAAGATTACAGATCACATATATAAAAGACACATACCAACTCATAAATCAGCAAATACTGATTGGTGAAGTTATGTTTGAATAACTGTTCAATAAGTAATCATCTGGAAGCACTCTATCTGCATTGCCAAGAAAGCAAAACTGTGTGTTTCCATGGTGATTTAAAATTAATGAACCACACCTCAGCACTGTAACCTGTAACTGCCAGCAGTGACCTTAACTTGACCTTGAACTAGGTTTTAAAAGGAATAGAGAGACAATGACCTTGACCTCATGCTCTGCAGCAGCTCTGTGTGATTGTGTGTGAGTGTGTTTGCCAAAACACTATCTTGTTTTCTTGAGTAATGTTTAGACGATTTGATGAGTGGCATTCGGTCAGGTTGAATTTACAATGAGCCATGCAATACCGCCAGCTATGCTTGAGGCTTTGGCTAGATCCTACTCTAACTAGTCAGGAGCCTGCATACCATCTCTGCCCTTTTTGTTGTCAACACACACACCCCTGACCTCCGGATGACCTCTATGCGAAACATGTGCACACGTTCCTGCGCAATTAGACGTATGACATAACCAGTACCCAGCGTATAATTCACACTCTCTAATGAATCCAAACACCACACGCATGAAATATGCATATTTTTGTCAGTGTGTTTTGTTTTGTTTCCACTAGCAGTCTCAAAACCTCTCTGTGGGTCGGTTATCGCATTGCAGAACCCTTAAAACCACCCATGCTTTAACAACCAATGTAAATTTGTGAAATATGGGGTTGAAATTACAGTGAGCTTGAGGATATTGCATTTCCCCTGCCAGCTGCAACTCTGATTGGTGCAGTATAGGAGTGACATCATCACTGTGAGCAGCCAATCACTTTCCTCTGAGTCTGAATCAGCTGTAACCTACAGCAGAATTCAGAGTAAAACTAAATAAAGAGTGAAAAAGCCAACAATGCTGTTTGATACACAGCTCTTCCTCTTTAACTGCCTGTGACACAGTTAAGCAAGCCACCTCCCTCCAATACTACATTCTCAACAATACCAGTGCGAATGCAGATACCATCACAGGCTGATCGTATCCCACCGGCAATAGTGGTCTCTATTCAGTCGTAGGGATCAGGGAAGAGAGACAGCAATAGTCAAAGTGTGATTTGACCATGACAGCTGCTGTCAATGATAGCACATCGGTGTTGCTGGGTAGAAAAAGGGGTGTTGCTGCCTCATGTTGATTGAATATGAGAGTGTCACAGCATCACCACTGGAATGGAGGTTCATAATTACAACCATTGACTGTATCCCAGAGGGGGACTTCACAAAACACTGATCTGACATCATTTATCTAATCATGTCATTTTTAAATCTTCTGTGTCATATCTGCTCTCTAGTATGTGCATGTATATGTGCATTGAATCATAAATGCAAACACGTATGCATGCACATATATTATTTTTTTTTTTTTATCCCTCATTTAACATTGATCATTAAATAACTTTGAGAGTTGAAAGGCAATATGACAAAAATATCACAAGAATTGCATATTCGGCAAAATGCTAATGAATTACTATGCATTTTCTTTTGTAGATCTGCATTACATAATAAATGCAAAAAAAAAAAAGATAATAAATTATTTTGTGTCTTTTTTAATTTGACCATTTAACACTGATCATTAAAAAAACTTAATATAACTAAGTACCATTAAAATTGCATATCTAGCAGAATTTGAATGACTTTTCATGAATTATTATGGGGTTTTTTGGGGTTTTCTTTTTGGTTTTTTTTTGTAGATCTGTATTACATCTATACATACTATATTCAAAACATAAATATGGACTTCACACACCTATCATCATGGCAACAGCAGCCTAGATATGTGTCAGATAATACAAAAAAACTTCACCATATACACACACTTCATTAAGGACAAATCAATGAAACTTTTAAATAGCTCAATTGTTTCTCAGAGATTAAAAGGAGAGTAAATTTAGATTTATGCTTAAAGGGACAGCTCACCTTAAAATTTAAAATCCTGTCACCATGCTGTTTTTAACCTGACTTCTTACATAAAATGCAAAGCAAAGCAGTTAAGCAGAATGACAATCTCAGTCACCATTCACTTTTACTGTAGGCAAAAAAATGCAATGTAAGTCAATGGTGACTAAACCAATCATAATGTCTAACATCTGCTTTGTGTACCACAGAAGAAAGAATGCCATGGGAGTTTAATGAGAGTAAATAATGACAGAATACTAATTTTTCATTGTGCTTTTAATAACCCTGATTTTTCTCCCAAGTAAAAAGATTTAATCTCACATTTCCTTTAGAGCTTCTCAATGTGCAATGTTCTCAAATGTTCTCACGAAATTCTTCCAGGACTTAATTATTTGAACTATGCTATTCATTTATAATTCTAAACTCATATCTCAAGCAATCCATCTAGTTTAGGAAAAATATCTGCTGAAAAGTTGAAAAACCAATGGACTTTTAATGAAAGTTCAGGAGGAGCATTAACCGACTTCCACTTCTGTTTTTACTCACTTCTATTAAAGCATTCGTTAATTAAGAAGTCCAGAATATCTATTTAGAGCTGAAGTTGGGTCTTGAGCCCTCCATCATGGTCAACAAGCCATATGTGTTTACCTTTAACTCACTTCGAGGATAAAAACCTGAACATGCAAAAATCTCAAAGTGGTAAAAAAGCAATAAAAATGATCCTGTGTTCGAATACACTGTCTCTAAGGGGCAGGCCAACTCGATGCTGTAAGGCACACAGGTATAGCTTCAATCAGCACACAAGCAGGTGAAAAAAAACCTCCTCCGTCACTTTTTACAGAATACAGCATTTAATAGGAACTGAATAGAGACGGTTCAGTTATTATCATGTGTGTACCAGAATTAATTAAGAACTTGGAGCATAGAGAGAGAGAGCTGAGAGAGAGAGAGAGAGAGAGAGAGAGGTGGGGTGGAATGGGTAAAGCAGAGTAACACCCAAACGCACCAAGCGTTCCCTACCCTATGGGAGAGGATGTTAATATTAGAGCAAGAAGCCCAACTCAAATGCAATTTCCACTTCTCACTTATTTCATTTCGCTGAACATCTCCACTGCGCCACAAACACACGCAGCTCCTGATCAGCATCAACGCGGCGCACAAGCGCGTAATATGACCTACAGCATCAGCAGCAGCATCAGCAGCACAAACGTGCTATGCTGGCAAAGCCATACTGCAGTGTGTGCCACAGTACACATCAAACAGGCCGCTCAGGAACGATTCTAAAAGTCAAAAACGCAGACTTACGCAGCGCCGCACGTACAGGAATCACATTGCACAAACTGAGTGGGGAAAATACGCTGTCATAATCCCGTTCAATTTTTACATATCCTCCCATAGCAACATAAACACATAAATGGCCTAGACTCGCACCGGCAAACGCAAGGTACGGGATGCGTTTTTTTCCAGTTCTCTTCGCACCATTCGGAAGATGCGTCTTTTGCTGGAGTGTGTGTTTATCTTTTGCATAAGGTGGAAAACGCGCGCGCGCGCCCCCGTTATACTGCTTGTTAATGAGAAAAAAATACATGCATTCACGGGCAGGTTGCAAATGTGCATATTCGGTCGTTAAAAGGCGCGACGCACTCGGGTCTCATTTCAAATGCATATGTCTTACCTGGAGCTCGTTTGGCGCGGCCGTCGCAGTTCGCCTGCGCCCAGCGTCAGAGGCTGCAGGACGCTTCAGCTGAGCATGCCTATATCAGCAGGCTCTCCTACTCTCTACGCGGAAGAAGAAAAAACGGCGTTGGCGAAAATGGTTTCTCCCGAAGTGTGCGCGAAGTTTATTTTTCTTCGCCCTAGTTGACGTCAGATGCGCGTGAAATTGCTGCTTGATTTGACATTTAGTGGAGCTTGGTATGCCAGCGCTAATGCGGAGCCTTCCATGGTGGTGGCGGAGTGTGTTCTGATGTCAGGAGCTCTACAGCGAGCGGGGTTCAGTTCATGCTAGGTGTGCACACACTCTAGGAAATAAAGGTTCCAACCCTTCAGGAGAACCTTCAAGTTCCACCAAGAACTTTTTTTTTTGCCTTAAGGGTCTGGCGAACCTTTCATTTTACGCGAACTTAATTAAACTTAATTCATTTTTCTTGAGTGTTAGAATACCATCAACGTTAAAGAACCGAGAAACAATATTGCCCTCTAATAAACTTGTAATCTATATACTTTTAGCCTAGTAATGTCAAGAATGTTTAGCCTTTTCAAGATTTTTATAGCGTAAAAAATAACATATTTTTTATAATACATTTAAATATATATCTGAAATAATAATAATAATAGTAATAATAATAATTATTTATTTTTAAAAAGTTTTTTAACTTTTAATTTAATTTTTTTTTATTTTTAATTTCGACCACAATATAGATATATATATATATATATATATTGTGTGTGTGTGTGTGTGTGTGTATAGTAATCTATAATGTCAAGAACTTTATTTATATCCAAAGTAGGAAAGTAGGTAGTATCCAAAGAAGTAGGAAACTTTTACATTCATTTTTAGCAGATGCTTTTATCCAACAAAACCTTACAGTGCATTCAAGGATTACAGATTCATGCATTAGGTTCATATTGACTGTCTTTGACTGCATGTTAATGAAAGCAGATCTGAGCAATCTGAGCATGGAGATTCTGATATCTGTCTCTCGAGTATATAACACCATACCCATTCTCTGAGGGACCGGCCCACTCACAAACACACACACCTCATCACCATGGAACACTGACCCAGAATTCCCAGTGCTCTTGATCAGATCAGCACGGTACGAGGGCTATCCACAATGACACTCCGTAGAGATGTTAGAGGGGAAGGGAGAGAGAGAAAGAGCCTGGATGTTGTTCACATGCAAACCTCCCTGCATGCCAAACATGAGGCAGTGTCACAAAAACATGTGCACAAATTACGTCCAAGTTTCTTAAATTGAACAATGATCTTTTATATAAAGCAATTCATTTTAACATTACTACAGTTTGTTGTCAGAATCAATGGTTTGCACAAACCATTTAAATAGACCAGAAGAGTGTGTTGCACCAGGCCTCTGTAGGGTTTCACAAGCTCATGTTTAAAAAACTATGTCAGTATTGTAATGAAGAGGAAAGGCAAGGAGGGGCGTATTGGACAGAAAAGAAAGAGAGTGAGGCAAATGTAATGCCAGATATAAAACAGTGTCTCTTTTGTTTATCGTGTTGCAATTTTCTTTGTTCTGAACTGATTTTGAATAGTAATCTGTGCAATTTTTACATGTTCCAATGCCTAAAATGGAACTGAGGCAAATACGTTCTTACTGATAGCTGAAAACACAATCAGATTACTCAAGATATTTCATAAACAAGGTCAAAGGATGTGTAAAAGTTTGTGAACGGTGGGCGTTTTAATTCTGCTGATGGTTCTGTGGAGTGCTGCGGGTGCAGATTCAGTGTAGGCCTGGCTACAAGCCGTTCAAAGACAACCCCACTGAGCTTTGGGGCTTATACAGATCTGTAGGTCTGTTACTATGTAGAATAGTGAAATGATGAATCTGTGCACTCAGCCTCACGCCAGCCACTGCCCTCTAGTGGAGCTTCCAGGCCTTGCAAGGCAACTAAACTGCAGAGCTGGTCGAATACAGCACATGGAGACTTCCTGCAATAACCTTGCGTCTTAAAGGAACAATGCAAACGTCTATTTTTAAATTATCAGTGTGCTATAAATACTACGGTTATGGTGAAACACTGAGGCGAACCGGTGAAAGAGAAAGGGGCAGAAGGAAGATGACAGAGGACGAAAGAGTCAGAAGGTCAGAGAATAGTCAATACGTTAACATTTACCCACAATCTCACTGGGTTAAGAAGAGGACACGTTTGTGCACGTGGAAATGATGGTGAATCTAGAAATTCAAATATATAGAATTAGAACCAAACAAATTATAGCTGAACCTCTTTTATAAAACTAAACATGCATAAATGTATCTAATTAGCTCTAAACTTCACATAATAAAACAGTATCAATGTAAGTGAGTTTGGGGTGGGACTAGTTAACCATTCTGTCTCGCAATTCCGGTTGGTGTCACTAGTGGCGCCAAATTACAAACTTTACCTTAGTGTTTTTTTAAGACAAATAATTTCAGTGTACACATCTTAATCACAAAGACATTAGGTTGAATATAGTTTTATTAAGACTTATAATACAGAAATAGTAAAGCTTAAAAACACATATTTTAAAAATGTCAACAGCAGCAAAAGCAAGTGGAGAAACCTGCGTAAGAGCAGAGTTTGTGCTTATCGTATGTGCTAAAGACATTCAAGTGAGCTACAAATCACATACAGGACAGCACACGCTAGAACACTTGGGGGAAACACAGTTTCTCTCAACCTGATTCAAACTAATTTTTTAAAGGTGTTTTAATGTTTCATATTACTACTGCTTTTTTGATCAATTATATTGTAGTCTTGATGAGCATAAGAGACATCTTTAAAACAACTCAAACCTTAACTTTCTAAATAATTTAATCATAGATGTTGGCAAAAATGTCTACACTAGCACTAAGAAGTGAGAACTTCAACATCAGAATAAGGTAAACAAATATTACTGAGTGGACCTTGAATTCATTCAAACTCATCTGAAGTGAGTATACTGAAATTGAGTTTTTATAATGATGCATTGAAAGTTTTCATTAATAATAAAGGTCCAGATGGACTGCTCTATGTAACACACACATTACTCTACACAAACACACATCAGTGCATCGCTCATGACAGTGCTGTCAATTACATTACAGTGATGTCAATTGAAGGTTTTCAGCATAATTGTGTAAAATTAACTCAAAACAGATCTAGGATCAGTCTGTTTTCTTCAACATATGATGAATTAAATGAATTAAAGTAGGATTAATTGTCCATGCACTGTAGTTGTGATGTGGGTTTTGTTGTTGTTTTGTTTTTAATCGTATTTGTCCATTCTTTCTTTGCTACAGATGCAAAAACGCAAAAACCATGAACCTTATCCAATTTTTTTTTTATGACAGACGAAAATTTCAGAGGCAGTGTATAAACATGACTGACACAACGTGAGGTTGTATTTATTTTAACATGCAAAAACTTCAGAAACAGTGTGCAATATCCACAAGAATTAAACACAACTCTCCCAAAGGAAACTATAACTAGAAATACTTCTGAATTATATCAACAATTCTCTGTGTTAAACTATATTGTAATTGAATAGACCATCAGAAAAAAATATAAATCTTGACATAAAACTCTACATTCTCTATATTTCAAAATCTATTTCTTATTAAAAGTCTTTTGAAAATGACAACTACAACTGTTCCCTTTAACTCAAACATTTCTGTGTATGTTTAAAAATAACCTGTTTAGGTTGCTGTTTCATTAATATCACTTTTTTGTTAGGTTTATTTTGATTGTATGTATTTGTTGTATGCCTATGGGAAATATGGAGAATTCGCTGGTCTTTTTTATTTTTATCAAGCTTGTTTCCCTTGTACAGCTTATTCTCAAATAAAGCATATGGCACAAAAAAAACCTATTGGACCAAACATCTTGACTAAATTAACCAGAAAGATCACCTACAAACTAGTCCAAACCAACATGAGAAGAGACTTGGGCCAGCTGGTTTAAGACATACATTCCTGGTTGCACAACATTAGAAATATGTCACAAATAGCTATCTGAAGTGTTGGAAATATTCACTGATTATTATTAATATCTTCTCTTATTTCATCTCCAGCAGCAACTGAGCAATGAGTTATTTGTTGTTATAAACACATTTGAACTCAATAAATAAGAGATACAAAGGACAGCAGTGTGTTTGCATTCAGTCGCATACAGCTGATCAATCACAGGATGATGTTAATTTCTACATTGATTTAATTAGGAAGTTGAAAAGTTGCAATGGCCTAATAGCATTCAGTACTTCTCGCATTTAAATCCATTTAAGCCATATATCATCTAGATCCACTCGCATAATGACATGACTTTCCCAGGCTGTTCGGCAGTAGAGACCGTTTGCTAAATTTACCACTGGCTGACTCTTAAGAAACTAATGCTAAACTCTGCTGTGATGTTGCAAATTGGAATGTAATGTCGCCATAGTAACACGTTCACTTTATTTTTTAGGTACATGGGAAACTAGCCAACATGACTGTAAACAACCTGCACTGACTTGTTCTAAAAGATTGTTTTAAAAATAGTACCGCTCTGAATGAATACTTAAGAAAGAAAGGTAGTGAAACATTAAAGACTGTTAGGTTTACTCAAATGATTGGTACTAATACAAATCAGACATGTTAGCTTGGTTTCAAAACCTAGCGAGCTGCCTATGTTTAAGTCACATTTAAAGTGCCCCTATTATAGATTTTTAAAAAATGAGCTTTCTTGCAGTATATAACACAGCTCTAAGTGAATGAAAACATCCTGCAAAGTTTTAAATCTGAAAGTGCACCGTGTATAAAGTTAATGGCTCTCACTTACTCACTCACTTAAGAAAGAGTTGACTCTGAATCATTAAAAAAAAGTCATTTTTAAAACTAGTTCCAAGCCGTTTCATGTTGAGGTCTATATGAAGCATTATCATATGTTGGTCTCTTTGAGTTTTTCTGAATGCAAATTCATTCTTAGCATTCAAAGCTTACAAACACTGTTTTTAATGAAATCGACCAAAAAATAAATGCATATTATAAGAAAATGAAAGTGGTTTACTGGTTTTTGACCTTGCATGCATGTCAACCTGTTGTTTGGAATTCCCAAAACCAAAATATCAACCTTTACCCTATTATTACTCATAATAGGGGCTCTTTATTGGGATTATTCACCCAAAAATGAGTATTCTGTCACTTACACTACACCTGTATGAGTTTCTTTCTTCTGTTTAATATATTTTAAAGTATGATATATTCATGAATAATGATATATTCTTCAAAATAACTTCTTTTCTATTCAGCAGAAGGTTTGGAAGAACATAAGGGTGAGAAAATTATGACAGAATTTTCATTTTTTTGGTGAACTATCCCTTTAAGGCAACACCGCATATGTCCTTCACAGGACTTTTCTTTTAGTAGTTAGGATGATGTCTAAGTAGGCGGCAGACAGTGAGGCATCTTACTAGGCTTTGAAATAGAGCTACTGTGTGAATTCAAAGGCAGTGTTGTTGTGAAACATCAAAAGTTAAGACTGAATCTGACTGAAAACACAGCAAGGAGACACTAGGATTTCCCCCTTGGGGAAAGTATTCTATGCTAGGCATTAGCGACTATACATTTAAAAATCTAACTCGAAGAAGAAGGCTTGGATTGCTGAACAATCCAGACTAAAGTTAAATTTACATCAACTGTGGACTCTGAATATTTCTGTACCTTTTTACATTCTTGCATCCTTTTAAGCCTCAGACTCTGATTGGTCAGTGGTCACACTGCCGTTCTGCTCTCCCACAACTGATTGGTCCTGGGTATTTGTAACTCCACCCACAGTAAATGTTGGCCCATCTCCCTCCCTGACAGATTCTGAATCTGTGGACTTCCCTGTTTGCTCAGTCAGATTAGGCCCCTCCCATTTCTCTTCATCAAGCCGACTGGAAATCGACCAATAGAGATGAGCATCTAAACGGGCGGCAGCCAATGCCAGCTCTCTTGCAGAACAGGAGGGCGTATCCACCTTTAAAAGATCATAAACAACTTTAGGTAGTGTATTTAAAGCATTCTGTGAATGAATAACATAAATAACATAAACCCTGCTCAGTTTGACTGCATCTGGCAATTTTTATTTAAAAAAATAAAAAATACCATTTAATAAATATAAATATTAATTTCAAAAGTAAAAAAACTATAATATAAATATTGAATAATTATCACAATATTATTTATTTTAAAATACTACATAAATGATCTCTATATAAATATTAATAAAAAATAATAATATTAGCAACATATAACAACAGTACTTCATTAAATTAATGAAAATGTTAATTAATTAGAAAATAAATATTTAATTACCTAAAAATATTAGTAATAATAATACAAATATTAACTGATCACAATTTTATTTATTTGTTTGTTTGTTCATTCGTACATTCACTTAAATGGTTTATTGCAGCTTTATACAAAAATACTCCAAAGGATAGAAAGTGAGAATGTGATGGTGTGAGTAGTTTCATTTCTTCCAGTGATGTGCATTTATAACTCATCCAAACTACAGCAAATAATGCAGAATTTTTTGATCGATTGCGTACATAAAATCCCATTAATAAAGAGAGAAATCTCTGATTTTGTTCTATAATAAAGTGCTGGTCAGCCTGGCACAGACATGTGATTATTACAGAGCCCTTGAACTAGTTTCACATATATTATTTAACAGAAAATTTTATATTTTATGTTGTATATTATTTATATTTTATGGTTTAATTTTTGTTACTCCACATAAAAATTATTAAATGTAAAATATGAATTCAATAAAATTAAATATTCCCTAAATATCACAATATTATATATATATATATATATATATATACAGGTCCTTTTCAAAAAATTAGCATATTGTGATAAAGTTCATTATTTTCTGTA
>JAUMHE010000029.1:2510838-2530151 GCA_032359235.1 Enteromius mattozi | reverse complement strand
TCTAATTTTCTGAGATACTGAATTTGGGGTTTTCATTAGTTGTCAGTTATAATCATCAAAATGAAAAGAAATAAACACTTGAAATATATCAGTCTGTCTGAATCAATGTACTGTATACATTATACAAGTTTCGCTTCTTGAATGGAATTAGTGAGATAAATGAACTTTTAGAATATATCCTAATTATATGACCAGCACCTGTATATCATAAAACTTTACAAGCAGACCTCAGCATAAAGCCATGATTGTGATTTATAATCACACTGTTGAAAAAACAAAAACTTTCCAACAGAACAAATAACTAATAATCCCCTTTAGAAATAAAACTTTACAAAAGCAAATAGCAGTGGTAATGTCACAAGCTTGCATCCATCATAACAGCAACTATTCATCACAATTCATTCACAAATTTACACATTTCATTACAGCAATTACAACTTTACTAATGCATTTAACACATTTTTACAAACATTCCCCCACAACGATCACAACTTTACAAATACATTCCTTCATATGGGTAACACCTTTACACAATTACAAATATGACAACTTTACAAATGCATTTCATCACAATGATCACATCTTTACCAGGTTAAACTCATTGCACCTTTTAAAAACACATTCCATAACAACAATCACAACTTTACAAATCCATCCATCACAATTTTACAAACATATTCCATACATTCCTTCATATAGGTAACAACGTTACAAAAATCTTCCCAAGCTTGCACCGTTTGCAACTTTAAAAACACACTTCTTCACAGCAGTCAAAACTTTATAAATACATTCCTCCATGTGTGTAAAAAATTTACAAACAGACCTCACCACAATATCACCATTGCTGTTGTAATTAAAATGATAACTTTCCAACAGAATGTTCACACAACATTTGGCGTACAGAATAAATAAAATGTAGACTTTACAAATGCCTTTCATCACAGTGATTACAGCCTTACAAACTTATGCCCATCACAAAAAACAAACCCTCAATCACAACTTTACAAACACATCACAGTTTTACATACAAGTTTCATTACAGGAATCCCATCCCTACAAATATTTCACCATAAGAGTATCAACGTTTCAGAAACACTCGATCTCAACTATCACATCTTTACAAATGCATTTCATTCAAACTTTACAAACAGACTGCCGCAAAACTGTTATAATCACACTTTATTCTAAAAATCATAACATTACAATCAGGCAATCACAATAATAGATAATGTATATGTTTATGTATTTAATGTATGTATTTTTTTTTTACAGGCTGCAGCTATTTTCAATTCTGCATTTGGGAGTTTTCTGGTAAGTCTGATAATGCAGAGAGATAAAAAAAAAGAGGAGAAAAGAGACAAATATTCAAACAAAAGAACACAGAAATAAAAGTGTAATGTGAAAGAGTCGTGTTTCTCTGTCCTGTCTGCAGGGGATTGTGGTCACTCCTCTTCTGCTGCTGGTGTTTGTGAGTATAACTCTTTTATTTGTTATTTCTGTTCATTGTGAATGAGCTGAACAATACGCATGTTGTGTGGGGGTGTTCTGTGGGGGTTTAGGTTTGTTCTATAATATATTGAGCATATATTTTTTGTGTTTGTGTATGTTAGCTGGGCTCCTCGTCTTCTGTCCCATTCTCCTCCATCTTCTCGCAGCTCTTTATGACGGTGGTTGTCCCGCTCATAGTCGGACAGGTGAGGGAGTTGTTTTAGTGAATTGTGCTAAATGTGTTTTGATGCTCATAAATTCACAAAACCTTCCAAATGTTAGTTAAAAGTCTCATATTGTACACTTTTTTTTTTTAGTTTTATTTTAGGTGTTGATGTCCTTAAGAATATATATTTGCAGGATAAGTAACAAAATACCAATATGTTTTTACAGCTCCTTTCTAAGGAGCTCTGTCAAAAGCAGCTAAATTTTGGCCTGTCTAATTACTATTCATGAGCCTCTCTTCTTATTGGCCTGTTGTTTCTGAGCGACGCCTGTCTAGGCCAATCAAATGTAACGACGTCACAATTACGTCACAGCACTAGCTTGAATGTAAAACAAAGGGAAGACGGAGACGGCTCATTCAAACTACCACAGATTTGGCTACATAAGGAGCCTGAAATATCATCTTGTTGTGATGTTGGGTGCCAGAATCAGCATGATACAGCCTCAAATTAGAAATATGATTGCATCCCGGTGCCACTGCCAGACAAAAAAACGACGACAGCTGTGGTTTAACACGATAATATAATTATGTGTATTTGTATATGTATTGTTGTGATTAATTGCATCTGAAAAAATAATGTAGCTGTAAAAATAGTTGCCTGCAGAAACTAATGTCTTCATCATGACTAGATAGACACAGTGAGTTTGTCTTTAATTATACACATTAGTTACTTAGTTTTCTGTGTAGTGACCGTTTCGTAACTTGGTTACATAGCCCCTAGACCTCACTTACCATAATAATATTACTTGACAATATGGGACCTTTAAGATAACTTTTGGTTGATTTTGACTAATCTTTGACAACGAGACACTGACAAACAATAAATAAAGTACAATAGTAAAATCCCAAATCAATTAATGAATGGACGGAATCTCATTTCACATGCTGAAAATGACAAATAGTGTCTGTAAGAAGGAGTAGGAGTGTTGATGTTCCTGAATGATTAATCAGCAGAAGTGAAGTTAATAAGATACTGCTATGATTGAGCATGTTTTGTGTGTGTGTGTGTAGGTGTGCAGGAGGTTCCTGAGAGAGTGTCTGGATCGCAGGAAGCCTCCGTTTGGGACGGTGAGCAGCGTCGTTCTGCTAATGATCATCTACACCACCTTCTGCGACACCTTCTCCAACCCCAACATAGAGCTGGACCACCTGAGCCTGCTCATCGTCGTCTTCATCAGTGAGTGTGATGTTTGCAGTGCGAGAAACATACGTGAACCTGGAGCACACAACCAGTCATAAGCAGCATGGGGATATTTCCAGCAATATCCAAAAATACACTATATGAGTCAAAATTAAATTGTTTCTTTTATGCCAAAAATTATTAGGATATTAATAGACCCTAACCCCAACCCATCCATGAAGATATTTTGTGAGTTTCCTACCATAAATAAATTAAACCAGTAACACTTTAGTGTCATTAGTTAACATTAGTTAATGTATTAAATAACATGAACAAACAATGAACAATACATTTATTATACTATTTCTTAAATTTTGTTAATGTTAATGAAAATACAGTCATTCATTGTTAGTTTATGTTTGTTCACAGTGCATTAACTCATGTTAACAAACAACTTATGATTTTAATAATGCATTAGGAAATGCTGAAATTAATATTAACTAAGAAGTATAGGCCTTTTTCACGCTGCGTGTTCAAAACTCGAAGCTTCTTGTTTTTCATACGCAGAGCTTTAATTAAAAAAAAAAAAAAGTAATGTAATTAATGTTGTTAACTAATGAACCTTATTCTAAAGTGTTAACATTAAACCGTAATTTGCATCTACAGTATTTTTAAGAAAAAAATGTTTTA
Source organism: Enteromius mattozi (assembly GCA_032359235.1). NCBI lineage: Eukaryota > Metazoa > Chordata > Actinopteri > Cypriniformes > Cyprinidae > Enteromius > Enteromius mattozi. The sequence continues at coordinate 2,526,627 of JAUMHE010000029.1, read as the reverse complement.
TTTTTTTCATATATATATGTAATTACATGTAAATATTTTTTAAATATTTTAAAAAATATATGTTGTATGTGTGTGTATGTTAATATTATAAATATACACAGTACACACAGATATGTAAATAAGAAAAATTATGCAATTAATCGCGAATAATCGTTTGACGTTAATATGCTTCGCTAAGAAATTCATTTGGACAGGCAATTTTCTCAATATTTAATTTTTTGTAATTATTTTTTAATTTTAAATTATTTTTAAACCATACATCAGTGGAAAGATTATTTATTCAGATTTCAGGTTCGATAAATTTATCTTTATGACTAGTTTTGTGGTCCAGGGGTCACTTATATTAATATCATTAATATTGTTTGTTTTTTTTCCCCCCTATTTTTTTAGTATTTTCCATTCAGTTGAGCTTCATGGCCCTGATATTTTTCTTGTCTACAAGGTGAGAATCATACGTTCACAAAAACACAATTGTTTTGTCATAGTGGGTCTTTCCGTGATGTCTTTTGGTTTCAACATTATTCTGTATGATTATTAAGCGGTTTGTTTTTTGAGTTTTGCTTTCATTTGATTGACTAAACCTGATCTGCCTTCTCTTTGATGTGTGATAGATCATATAGCCTGTGTATGTATGTGATGTTTTCAGGAAGTCTTCTGGTTTCACTGCAGCTGATTCGGTTGCCATCATGTTTTGTGCAACTCATAAATCCCTCACTTTAGGTAAAACCACACACGCCTGTCTGAATAAAGCAAATATTAACGGTTTCCTACCTTCTCTAGCTAAACAGTCATGATTGATGTACGTTTGTGCAGGTATTCCCATGCTGAAGATCGTGTTTGAGGGTTATGAGCATCTTTCTCTGATATCAGTGCCTCTGTTGATCTATCATCCCGCTCAGATCCTGCTGGGAAGCATCTTACTGCCCTCCATTAAAACATGGATGAGTGGCAGACAGAAGGTAACACACACACCGATTTGACGGAAACCTACGTAAGTTTATATAAAAGTGTTGTAAATGTGAGAAAATGGTAACAGTACTTTCTGTGAAATATACAGTCGGAAACGATCAGAAATAATCTCATGTAAAAATGTTTTTGTGAAAAAAGTTAATTATTTTTCCAGCTTTAATTTACTCATAATTTTGTAGTATTAATTCACATAGAAGGTAAAAAAAAAACATTCTTCAATTTATTCGTCAGGCAATTTATTTGTATCTAAAATAGGTACTTTTAAATTAATAACAACACATTGGCATGTTTGTAGTTCTCTGATATTAATAGTCACATAACTTGCAAGTAAATTATTAACTAAAAAAAATATTTGTTTATAATAAATAAATTAACTAAAAAATGCATTTAATAATTTAATAATGATATAGACAATCATGTTTTTAATATTTAATACACATTTAAATTTTTATAATTAAATAATATTTTTTATATGGATTTTAGTTTTACATTTTTAATAAATGAAGTTTATATAAATTATTATTATTTAATTAATTGTTAGATTTTCATCAACCTGGATAGGAAACCTTGAATTAAAGGGGTCATATGATGTTGCTTAAAAGAACATTATTTTGTGTATTTGGTGTAATGCAATGTGTTTATGCGGGTAAAACTTGATGTAGCATTATATGACCCCTTTTTTAAAAAATTGGATGTTGATCACTGGTTCAACTTTTATTCTTGTGAAACTGCGAGAGAAAAACACTAAATGTGAATGAGTTTAAACATTTCATATCTCGAATTACAAAATAGGCATAAAACACAATATTTTATTTTAAACTGTGATGTGCATATCATATTTTATTTTAAAAGAACTTAAAGTCTGTTCCACAAAATTTTGAAATGACAGATGTGCTACTGTGTGCTGGATCAAAGTTCATTCGGGTCTGTTTGAACTGTTTTGACTTCCTTTACAGACTCTAACACCCATATGATCTACACTGTCGACTGGAAGCTGTGAAACACTTGGCTGAGCCAGACCAGAATCACCGAGACCAAACCAGATGAGAAGCTGATCAGGCGGATGTATACGAGAGATCAAGTGCCTTAACGTGACCCGCGGGACCTCAGACGGCCACCGGCCTCAGTACAGGGACTACAGACGATTCCATGAGCTTTTTTAAACGGATACATGAATGTATATTTTTATTTTTATACAAAGTGTAAAACCTTTTCTTACTTCAACGGCGCTCAGACTTTGTCAAATGGATTTATTTTAGTTTTTTTGGACATCCAGGAAGAATTTCAAAGTCTTTTGTGTGTTCACGTGTTTATTGGGCTTTGGGAATTTTTACAGCAGTAAAAACTAAAGTGAAATTGCACTGCCAACATCCTTCACAATCAGAGTATTACTGACTCATCGTTCATTTATTTTGATGCAGTAAAAGGTCAGCTGTACTGACGGTGACTCTATTTGACGTTATGTTACTGAAGACAATAAAGATTGTCATAAATACTGTCTAAATGAGGGTTTGTGTTTTGTCTTGAAAAAAAATGACAACAATGCAACTTAAATCTGTGTTTAATATTTATTTTTAATCATTATATATATATTTATTTCAAATCAGATACAAATTGAATATTTATTCCTGATTTACCTTCAATAGATGTTATTGTGTATAAAGTTTTCTATCTATTCGATCTGGTTTAAACTGAGCTTTTAAACTATTATTCAGACTGAAATGCATCTTTTGTAGTTGTTAAACACAGCAAAAGCACTTTCTGCTTCTTTGTCTTAAAGTCTAATGAGGTTTAATGCAGTGGGTGTTTAGATTTTCCTTCATACTGTTGTTTTTATTGTATGTGAAAGAATACACATAAAGTGATTAAACAGCATAATACTGAAGCTTACAGTGCTGTTTTACAGATTGTAGTATGAATCTGTATTGACAAAGTCACATTGAAAAATCATATTAGAAATGGAGATGCTTTGAAAACTTGCACCAGAAATGGAGACACTTCTAAAAAATCGCATCAGAAATGGAGTCGTGTTGAAAGATTGCACCAGAAATGGAGTAGATGATATGAGTTGCATTGGAAATAAAAGAGTCACACTGGAAAACCACATCAGAAATGGGTTCATATGAGAAAATTACACCAAAAATGTCATATTGAAATGAGTTCCTTTGAAAAATCACCAGAAACAAAGTAGATGAGACGAGTCACACTAGAGATAAAAGTTGGCAGTATTTGAAGGATTAAGGATTTAGATGTTGTAGTTTCTAGGGTGTTGCTACATACTTGCTATTGTGTTGTGGGTGGTTGCCAAGGTAGTGCCACACAGTTGCTAGGGTGTTCTGTATGGTTGCTAAGGTAACTTCATAGAGTTGCTAGGATGATTTATTATGTTATCAGGTTCTAGCCAGAAAGTCTTCTAGATATATTACATTTTTAAATACATTCAAATAGAAACAGTTTAAGTGGTAATAATATTTCACAATATTACTGTTTTTCATGTATTTTTGATCAACTAAACACAGCCTTAATGAGCAGAAGAGACTTCATTAAAAACTTTTTTAAAATCTTACCGACCTTAAAATATTTACCTGGTGATTTCTTATAAAAACAGTGTATTTTGTGCGCGTGTTCAGTTCCCGGTCGGTGTGATGAGGTTGTACTCGGCCTGCAGCACCAGGAAACTGTTCTGCTGTATTTTGCGCACCTGTACCAGGTCTCCGCATTCCTGTACATGGAGGATGCCTCTGTCGTCATGGTTACGGTCGTTAAGCGACACAGCTGTATGTTTGCGACAGTGTTTCCTCTGCAGGTACCGGAGCCCCACGGCGATAGCCATGCCGAGCGCAGCCGAGAGGCCCAGCAGTAAACCCAGCTCGAATGCACTCTGCCTGGGCACTTGCTCTGGCTTCTGGACGCCTCCCTCTGGGACTCTAGATGGGTCTTTGGCCTGTTTAGGGCGATTGAGAACATCTCCAAACAGATCAGATGGGTGTTTTTTGCGCTGGGTCAGGGAGACAGCGCCCTCTGTGGGCTCCCGGGATGGGAAGAAGTCGGAAAGGGCTTGTCGGGGAGCTGGTGAGGGTTCGGGATGGAGGGAGGCAGTCAAGAACTGTGAGTTATGAGTGTGTACTGGGGGTGTGTAGGTGTGTGTTTGTTGTGTTGTCATCTGTAGAGATGCATGAGTCTGTAACAGTGGATTTGGGACGGTGTGTGTGTTGTTAGCAGATGTTTTGTGTGTGTTATCAGGTGTTGGGGTGTTTGTGTCATGTGTTGAGATGCTCTGTAATGAAGTTTGTGTAGATGAGGACAAAGGTGTTTGAGTGGCATTTGTTGATTGTGTGTTTGTTTGTATGTTAAAAGATAGAGTTGTGTGTGGGTTATGTGTTGAGTGTGTATTAGTGTGTGTGTTGTGTGTGTTTATGTGTGGGTTATGTGTTGCATTCAACGATTGTGTGTTAGTGTGTGTGTTAAATGTTGGGATTGTGTTTGTGTTGTGTGCTGAATGTGTGTTGGTGTGTGTGTTATGTCGTGCATATGTGTTAGTGTGTGTGGATGTGATTATGTGTGTGTTATGTGTTGAGTGTGTTTTGGTGTGTGTGTTAGCATGTGTAGTTGGGGTTGTGTGTGTAAATGTGATTATCTGTGTGTTAGGTGTTGAGTGTGTGTTAGTGCTTGTGCTATGTTGTGTGTAAGTGTTAGTGTGTGTAGATGTGATTATGTGTGTTTTGTGTGTTGAGTGTGTGTTGGTGTGTGTGTTGTTTGTTGAGTTTGTGTTGTTGCGTGTGTTATGTGTAGATGTGTTAGTGTGTGCAGACAGGAATGTGTGTTTGACTGTTTTTTCCAGTAATGAGGCTGCACAAACACACACACACACACAAAGTATTAAATATTATCTAAATATTTGCATTTTGTGAACAAAATATGACTTTTTGTTTCCATTTAAGCAAATTTAAGTGTTGTTAAAATGTGTGGAACTCACCACTATAATGCTAGTCTTGCTAATATGCTAATATGAGTGTTCTGAAGATGTTGCAATGCAGTTGCTAGGGTGTTTAAGATTATAGTTTAAAATATAAAGTAATATTTCAGTTACTTAACAACATATTTGCATGCTTAAAGTTCGTTCTCTGGTATCGGTTATATTGGTCACAATGGCATGCAAGTAAACAAATAAAATAATCCAAATGTAAAAATGTTGGCCATACATTAGATCATAAGTTATCCTGAAGTAGTCAGAATGCCTTACGTAAAATGAATAATCTAAATTTTGTCATGTAATTTGTAATGAGTAAAAGCCTACGTAAGTGATCTACCCAGCACTGGATGCTAATGAGTTCAGAGTGGTCTGTTGCTGTGTGGTTTTTCTATCTAGGTTCTTTCTAACCCAAGTCAAATTCAGATCCATTAATGATTGTTGTGTATATTGAGTGTGTGTGTGTGTGTTGGTCGTAATCACCTGTTGTGTTCACCACCGGTTGTCCTGTAACGCTGTCAGTGTTCAGAGAACTACGTGTCCCATCATGCACCACTGCCGATCTAATTCGAGACCAGTACACAAAATAGGACTGAACCAGTGTGATGCTGCAAAGAGAAAGAGAAGATGGTCACGTTTGTGAGCCTGGAGCACAAAACTAGTCATAAGTAGCCCATTAGCCAACAATGCATTGTAAGGGTCAAAATTTGAATTTTTAATTTTATGCAAAAAATCATTAGGTTATTAAATAAAGATCATGTTCCATGAAGATATTTTGTATTTTTTTTTTTTTTGTAAATATTTTAAAACTTGATTTTTGATTAGTAATATGCATTGCTAAGAACTTCATTTGGACAACTTTAAAGGTTATATTCTATAAGGCCACTCTCAGATTCCAGATTTTCAAATAGTTGCATTTCAGACAAATATTGCCCTATCCTATAACAAACCATACATCAGTGGAAGCTTATTTATTAAGCTTTCAGTTCTCAGTTTCAAAAAAGTTCAACTAAATTTTATGATGTTTACTGGTCCAGTGTTTCATCTGTATGTTGTCTCCATGTACACAACTTACAATAATAGGACTCACTCTATGCTGGTCTAGACAGCAAGCTTTTTTTTTCCTTTTTCTTTATTTCTTTATTTTTTTACAACACAATTTTTTTGGTCTGGTTAGGCTAGTTGTATTAGAGTGTAGCTGGAGTTTTTCTCACTAAAAGCGCAGGTCTCCGCTGGGATTTGTCGGGGCCCTCCAGCTGAAGGATAGATTCCTCTTGAGCATCTTGGCTGAGTGTGTGACGGTGTCGTCTGAGCTGAGGCAGGACAGAGTGTGTGTGCTGGGAGGGTGAAGCGTGAACTCACCACCGACCACACGGTCCTCCAGAACAGAGCGAGCCTGCAGCAGAAAGCCCATAAACCCCCGAGAACTCTGAACCGTCACTGAGCAGAACAACACACAGACTATTAGTCACTCACTTTATAGATAGATAGATAGCATATAAACCTGTTTCTACTGAATAAAAATGTAAAAAAAAAAAAAAAAAAAAAAGTAGTTGCAAATTTTTATCTCACAATTCTGGGAAAAGTCAGATTTGTGAGAATAACCTCACGATTAACTTGCAATTCTTACTTTTTTCACGCAAGTTTGACTTTGTATTTCACAGTTCTGTCTTCTTTTTCCTGAATTGTGATATAAACTGTGAACTGTTATAAAGTCACACATTTGTTTTAACTGCATTTTCTTACAGTTACATTTTGCAATTCTGACTTTGCAATTGTGAGTTTATATCACACAACTGAGAATTTGTTTGTTCAACTCATAAACTCAGAATTATGAGGGAAAAGTCAGAATTGTAAGATAAAATGTCACAAATAAAATGTTTTCAATTATTATTATTAACAAAAATATACAAACGGGAGTAACAACATGATTTCACATGTTCAACTCTGTAGAAGTGTTACCTGTGAGTGTGTGTTGTGGCAGGTACACTGATCGGCTGGTGCGTACGGTGATGGTGGAGTGTGTGTGTGTGTGTTGTGGGAAGGAGCTGATGTGGCCGGGCTTCATGTTCACACATGATGAGATGCTCGCCCCACGAGAGAAACACACACCACGGGCAGGAAACACACACACAATCACACAAACAGCCCACACTGCCTTCATCAGCATCATCATCTTCATCATTTCTGCTAAGATCATGAGTGTTTGACTGCTATTAGATGGATACTCTGTTTTTGTTAATCATATTAATATTAATTTAATTAATTAACATCAGTGTTCAAAAAACATTAACAGAATTGGTAGCTCTGTATATAGTTTTGAAATGCTGCCACACATTTCTCCACCTGTTATAGGCTACAACTAATTCATGAGGCGCTGCTGATAAGACCAAATGTCCAATGTGTTGGACATAAAAAAAAGGCTTAATTTTAGGTGCAAGTTGATGAGACTACCATATACATAAATATGCATATAAAAAGTTAAATGTAGACTCTCTCTCCTCTTGTTGCTTAGTCATTGTCTCTCTTTTTTGTTATTGGCTGATCAGGTGCCAATCTGTACATTGCTCATATTATGAAAACATAACATTTTATTGGTTTAAACAAAAAAAATAAATGTAAATTTATGCATTTGGCAGACATTGTTATTCAAAGAAACTTACATTGCGTTCAAAATGGAAATCATGGTCTCAGCATTTTTATTATTAATATTATTATTTCTTCATGACTATTTTATTTTAATTAATTATTTTACTCATATTATTTTCATCTTAATAATTAATTTAATTTATCAGAATATTCTATCCTAGAATCTGACTGTTCCTTGCAGAAGAACTGGTTAAATATAACAGTTTCACTTTCATTAAAACCAATAAAATATGATGAAACAAGAAATATTATATTAGAGGCTGTTTATAAGATTGAAAGATATGATTCATTTAGTTCATAAACATGAAATATTTAAAGACAGAATGTTACATTATAGATAAAATATTAGTTTCTTGATATTTGATATATTACAACTCTTAGTTGGTGCAGTAAAAATAAGTTATTTACCATTAAAAATAATATATAAATTTCTATTCTTTATTATATTCATATAAACTTACATAATTAAATAACTATTAAATTAAATTATTAAATATTAATTACATTTATATGATGTATTCAGGTGATCAGTGGAATAAATTAAATACATACTTGCATTGAAGATGCTTCTGTCTTGCAGGTCAGTGAGACATAAATAACAGAGAACGTTCTCTCTTCTTAGTTCATCTCTCTCTCTCTCTCTCTCTCTCTCTCTCACACACACACACACACACACACACATACACATACAAACACACACTTCCCACCCCTTTCAATTATTTTCTTTTCTAATCCTGCTGTCCTTTAACCTTATGTCTTTTATTCTCTCTATCTCTGCACCAGGATGTGCAACAGCTGCTGATCCAGGAACCACCACATCCTCCTCCACACACACACACAGCATGCCCATCTCTTAAACTCCAATAAAGACTGAGTTCAGCTAGTAAATCTTTCTCACATTGTCACTATAGACATTTAATCTCTTATCAGAGAGATTCCTCAGCTTCCTTTCAGAGACGCACATCTGCACAAACACAAACACAATACGATTACCTAAAACGCATACTATTCAAATATACATCATGATTTTATGAATGATTTGCATGCATGGTGTGTGTTTGTACCCTGTTCTTTTGCTCTTCTCAGCTGGTGATAGACAGCTTTTACACACACAAGGCCTGTCAATCAGAATCAGAAGGTTTACCGTTAATGCTAATTATATATAAATGCACAGATTATTATTGTTCACCTGAGCTGTTTATCTGATAGCACGGGAATCACTCCAGTTTATTGAAACTTGACTTTGACCATTTTTTTCAAGCAATTCACTAGCAAAAAACAGATCAAAAAAGCCATTCATTTTCTAATTTCAGCATCACTTGTAATTATTTTTACAAAGCACGTAGTGATGGGTAAAACAAAGCTTTTTCAGTTAAACCATTGTGTCGCAAAATTATTTTTAAAGAGGTCCAATCAGATTGTGCATTGCAATTTATTTGAGTCAGATTGGGAACACAAAGGACATATCGTGAATCAGTTGTTCCCGTTCATAGGTCACTTCATTGCTGTGGTTACGTCACCGTATGGGAACACCACTTGGTGTCGAATGTCTGAAGCCCTGTACCATCCTATTGGCCAAATAGTGCTTAGCACCGCCTTACGCGTGTGAAAAAAATCATCCCACGTTCTCAGCGACAATTCTTGAGCAGTGTTTAACTCCTTTTTGCGGATGCAATGAGTCATAGGAAAATGTCAAGAACCATGAAATAGATCTATCACGGTGGGGGACACTCATGAAAGGTGCGTTGTGTGCCTGGGCCTACATCATGCACAGGCGGTGCTTAGCAGCCTGTCAACATATCCTCACTGTGACAGCCTATGGATGAAAGTTTTGCGCTCTAGGGTAGAAGTCCGTGTGCGGCCTTGACCGTGAGGGCAGTGCTGTACTGGAGTACTCTCCATATCACTTGCTCTCCCTTACTCGAGTGCAAGAGGTCGGGGGAACTTCATGGAACCTGTTATTTTTGCTAATGAGGATCTACTACCCACCCTAAAGGCCTGCAGTGCAGTTTCCTCTGGCTGTGGGCAGTATGACGACAACGTTTTGTCCACCGTGGCCTCAGACTCCGAGGATTTACTGGCCGGCGCATGTGGATCTTTCCCTACTAGCGGACAGGAGAGACCCAGCTCCCCATACTAGACTCAAGGCACTTTCATTTTGATGGTAGCTGTTAGATGATGCCATGTGCGTGGTGGATAAACTGGGGCAGGATTAGGACGCGGAAGTGGCCAAGGCCCAGTCCCAATCTTATCTGGACAACCGTTTTTTAACTAATCGTGTGCCTGCTCAGACCCATAAACCTCTCCCCTTCTTCCCGGACCTTCACCAGGAGGATTCGAGGTCCTGGAAGCAGCCATTTTCAGCATGCATCACAAACACTGCGGCAGCAGATTTCGCCACCATTACAGACATGGCGAACCGTCCCCTCCTCCCACTGAAGCCGTGTCGAGTCACGTCAAGCCTCTTCTGTAAGTCTTACTTGGCTGCAGGCCAGGCAGCAGCCACACTTCAGGCCTACCAGGCAGAGTGCCCTGTAATCCCTGTAAGGGTGCCATATCCACTAACTGCACATACAGAGATGGTGTTTCAGTAGTCCGTCGTAGTCCTTGGTCTCTCAGTTTATGCAGAGTTTGCGACGGCTGCTGCTTTTCGGCCCTGCACGAGTTCAATCATGGGATCTGTCCATTGTATTACAAGGATTATCAGGACATCTGTTTGAGACTTTGGAAGCTGAAAAAAAAATCCTGACTCTGAAAACAGTCCTGTTGTTCTTTGTGCATGCATCACCTTCATGCATGGATTTCGAACCTGGATTGGTGAAAGTTTTATTGCAACTAAGGCCAGACTAAATTCCAAAAGTTGCTTCAAAGACTTTTCGCTTCCAGCAGGTGGTCTTGGAAGCTTTCTCCCCACAGAGGCAGGGTCAGAAAGTCTAAGCCTTTGTCCTGTGAGGGTGCTGAAGATCTATGTGGAGCGTACAGCCCAATGGCATGAATCCGACCAGCTGTTAGTTTGTTTTGGGAAATAAAGGTTGAGCTGACACAAAGCAAAGCATGTCCCATTGGCTGGTGAAGGCTATATCTTTAGGCCACGAGGCGCAGGCTCGCTTTGTCTCTAGGAATCCGAGCTCATTCTATGAGGGCAGTGGCTTCGTCGCAAGTCTTTCTCAGTGGATATTCAATTGACGATATATGTACTGCATCAGCATGGTCCTCAGTTGGCCCCTGGCTCCCGGGTTCTTTCCGCTTGAGCAGATGCTGTCCTCAGATCCCAGCTATCTCAGGTATGTCAGGCATGATATCACTGCAGCACAGAAGTGACCTATGAAAGGGAACATCTCGGTTACGTATGTAACCACGGTTTCCTGAATAGGGAATGGCCCGTTCCAAACCTTTGATAGCATTTTCTTTAGTCCATGAAATCTAATCGAAATGTGTGAGGCACACAGGTATACTAGGCATACACATGCGCAAATAGGATTGGAATAGGATTGGCAGGATCAGTACAGGGTACAGGGTTTCACACATTCGTCACACCAAAGGGTGTTCCCATATGGTGACGTCATCGTAGCATCTCGCTCCCTATTCAGGGAACCCTACGTAACCAAGATGATTTGCATTGGAACTTCGGCTAGAAACTTGATAATCATTTCACACATTTGAAGATTATGTGAGACATACTCCAAAGTCCGGAAATGAAATGATGGTTTGTCGGTGATTGGAGAGTGCAGAAAAACTAAACAAAGAAAAAAGAAAGAAAAAAAGAAAGTATTCACAGATTCTATTTTTTATTTAGTTTAAACAGTGGATTGATACCAAGTTCTTTGAAGTCATCAATTATTTGGCCATTACTAAAGGGTGGAGATCCCACTGTAATGGATAATTATCTGCTTATTTCAAGATTGTCTGTTACAGCTAAGGTGTTTGAAGCTATGATAAATGAACAGTTAAAGCACTATTTGTCAGCTAATAATATTTTATGTCAAATTCAATCAGGTTTTAGACAGGGATATAATACTATAACTGCTGCACTGTCGCTCACTAATGATATAATACCTGCATTAGATGATAAAAAATCATGTGCTGCACTTTTTATTGATTTATTGAAAGCATTTGATTCTGTGAATCATGCTCTTTTGATACAAATGTGTAATTATTTGACTGGAAGGACTCAATGTGTGTCCATAGATAATTACGTTTCTGCTCCTTTAACAGTGAAGATAGGTGTTCCTCAGGGTTCGATTTTGTGGCCAATTTTATTTTCTGTCTATAAAAATGAACTTGGTAAAGGAGTTGAGCCAGCAAATGTGCACTTTTATCCAGATGACACTATAATTTACACGATGGCTCCATCTTTAAAAGAATGCTTTAAATTCATTTCAGACTTCTCTTGGTAACTTCAAATTAGTGTTAAATGTAAAAAAGTACTCTTCTATCAGCATTGCACTATGGTGATATAATTTACATGCATACACCTCTGAAGGTTTTGAAAAAATTGGATGTTTATCATGCTTCTTTATAATTTTTTACTGGTACAAGTGGTACAATATGAAATAACAAAATGGACTTCATTGTGCTTAAGGAGAAAAAACATTATTTTTTGTTTTAAAAGCTTTAGTGGGTAAACTAGCACAGTATATATCTAGTTTGCTGACATACACTAACCTGATTTTGCCAAGTACAAGATGTCCCTGGGTCAACATCTTTGTTGACCCTGGGACAACATTGTGATTAACCAATCAGATTTGAAGAAACAGTTTACAGTTTTTGTGAAGTTTAGGCTTACAATCAGTGTTTGGTGCTTGTACATCAGTGTCAGTCATCTATCATTAAATATGATTTTAAGCATTACTCATGGGTAAGGGTAGGTTTATGTGTAGAGATATGGTCAAGACTATATCTTTGCATTAAAATGTTGTCCCAGGGACACATAGTACTTGGCAAAATCAGGACATGTGCTAACATACTGCACAAATATTTATAATACCAGATCAACAGATAAACTGTAACTTAAGATGCAGATCGTCGTTCAGCCTTTTCTAATTATGCTCCATATGTATGGAATGAGCTTCAAGGTACATTAAGTATGAAATCTTTACCATCTATCTCTGTGTTTAAAAATACATTTAAGTCTGTTTATATGAAACAGTGTACATGTTTTAATAACTGATTAGGATTTGTATTGTTTTCGGAAAATGGGACCTTCCTGGTTAAATAAGTAAATAAAATAAAATAAATAAAATAACAAAATTCAAAATTCTCTTTTAACAACTTCTTATATGTATATAAACATCACACGAGGATTGTCTTTTTTTTCCTGGTTAGGGGGAACCCTCAAGAGCTTTGACACAAATCGAACACGGTTTAAAGCCATTAAGTGTTTGTTTGTGTGACATTTAGCTAACAGGAAATGCAAATGAATTAAGTAATATTTTCCTATATTCTCTTTTAAGAAGTCAAATAATCAAATAAATAAATAATCTTTAAAACAGAAAGAAAAAGTCACTTACAAAATGAGATAGGATGAACATTTAAAAAAATCTGATAAACATTTCTTATTGCCCAAACAGGTAAAGGACATCTTCCTCAGAAAAGTGGCAAGCAACTCATTTCAGTTTCTGACTTCTTATAATTACGTCCACAAGCTTTTTGTGAAATTAAGATTAACTCCTGTTGACCTTTTCATATGAAAACAGAAAGTCTTTTGTTATGTCCCCATGTTAAAATCAAACTTGTGCTTTTGGAGTAGGCTACTATTTTTGGACAGTCAGACTCTAGTGTGTGGGTTATGAGGAAGTTCTTTAATTGCATACAGTGACCTGAAATGAGACAAATCACTGTATTAATCTGAATATCTGTCCATAAAATACATACATTTATTTATTTATATAATTGAATTTGCAAAAACAGATTACTTTTTTTTTACCTTCTTTACCTGTTTTTTCATGTATTTATTGTATTTTATTGTGTTATTTATTTACCTAATCAAAATAACCCAACTGCAGTTTGATTTAGATGAATTGGAATACACAATGAATAAACATTATTTCTGAAATTTGTTTAAAACAGAGTTACCTGCTTTTGCAAATGAGCTCTTACACACACACACACACACACACATATATATATACACACACACACACAAAATAATCTCCTTTATTTAGCCTCTATTTGTTCCTCCTCTTTCATTTAATTAAGTAAATGTAAATAAGTAAGCATTTATTTACTTGTTTGCTTGCTTTCTAACTACTTTCTCTTTCACTTCTGCTCCTGTACTTATAGATGCAGCATGGGGCGTGTAGTTTCACTTTCCTTTTCGCCTACATCTCCCAGCGTCCGCTCGGTGTCTTGTATTTTCTCAATTGTGCTCTAATGCCTTTAGAAAACTAGACATTTACCTGCTTTACGCCCTGGTGATAAGTTTGAAGTAAAAATATTGCAGTATTGGACGCGTATGTTGGTGGCAGCGATTGACTGGACTGGAGTTCCGACTTTCCTTTGCACCAAACCAAAAGCGAATCCAGTAAATCCAGTCCCTCAGGAGCTTTCATGAGAGACTGGACTGCAGGGATGGTAAGGAAACTCTGTCTGCAGGGATAGTGTGATTTCTATCGGGATTGTATCGTTTGGAGCGGGTCATCATGGAGCTCCGGGAGGCACCGGCGGACGCGCAGCAGCAGCAGGCCGGTGACAGGACGCACGAGAGCCGCATGGACGAGTACCTGCGCACGCTGGGCTTTTACCGCAAAAAGATCGCCAAGGATGGGTCATGTCTGTTCAGGGCCGTGGCAGAACAGGTGAGTCTGCTCCTGATCTTTATAATCCCAGAATGTCAAGAGTTTAATGTTCATAAATAGAAACACAACGTTACTTAAATACAAAGAAAACTTCCTTCGAATCGTGTGATTGAATCTAAAATGTCATTCAAAACCACCGCGATAAAACTTACTGCCTTGTTTTGCTCACTTGTGATCTAAAAGTTACTGTTTGTAATCTTCTACGGTTTGGCAAAATTACTTTTTAGTTTGCTGACGCTAATTAGCTTTAGCATACTAGCAGCTTGTGCTAACATATGCACTAACGCAGCAGTTGTCGTTTATTTCAACAGAAAACACTAATATTTAATTCAGTCTGAAAGCTGTATGAAGTAAAACGGTAAACTCTGGTTAAGTTTTATCGACTGTCGTCTTGATTTTACTTAATTTTGAGACAATGTTTTTGTCATTCCTATCAAATCACGTGAGGTCGATGTTTTTTTAATTTTATATTCAGTCTTATATCGAGTCCTGTAGTTTCAAGAGTGTTTTTGGATATAAATAATCTGTTCGACTGACTTCATGAATTTGAATTCAGCTGTTGCAAATACATCTGAGTGGATATTAATTTTAATAATGGCTTATTATATATTTGATGTAATTTATTTTCAGCATTACTGTTGAACAGAAGTATTGCTTTGCTTTGATAAACCTGTTTTTCCGGGTTATGACAGGTCAGTGATGGAGTGTAACGCACTGAATATGTCTGACTCAGGCCTATGTCTCATGACACGTTTTATTATGTTTATAAAGTGTGTGCTTGATTGACAGGTGTTGAACTGCCAGGGTTTACACACAGAAGTGCGAGCGGCCTGTGTGAATTATCTCAGACAGAACAGATCTAACTATGAGCTGGTGAGACCATGTAAAATGCATTTTACATTCATATATATTCATATTTTGCATGCATACATTTACATTGCAAGCATATGATAAGGTATTAAAGTAGTTTTTTTTCCTTCTTTCTGTTTGGTAGTTCATTGAAGGCAATTTTGAGAAATACCTGGAGAATTTACAGGATCCTCAGGTAACAAATGGAATAAACAACATGTTATCATTGTGTAGTATCGCATTTTAATATGGAAATGTAAATATTTTTTAATACACCATTGCTGTTTCTCTCTCTTTTCCTCTTGTATTCCTCCATCTCTTTAGAGCTGGGTTGGACAGGTGGAGATCACAGCTTTGGCTGAGCTCTATAAGTGAGAATATTACTATTCTTATACAAAGCTCATTCTGATTCACTTTGATCACTCAGACAGTGATTTTATGTCCTGCCCTCATGAAGTAGCTTTATTGTCGGTCACTATGAAATTCACCAAAAAACACGATGTGGTTCCTCAGAGAAAAAGAACTTATTTTATTTATATTTTCACCACTCAATTT
>JAUMHE010000029.1:2470710-2485832 GCA_032359235.1 Enteromius mattozi | reverse complement strand
ATACACCTACTCTTCCTGAAAAATAAAAGCACTGTTTGTTTTATTCATATTATGTTTATTGTAATGTGTATCTATTCCAATAACAAAGATAAATTGACACAGATTTTTATCTTTGCTCATTTTGGCCTAAATATCTGCCCTTCTTTATTTTATACCTTGTTACCTTTAAAGGCTTTGTTTTTATATAAAAAAGGCTAATTAGTTTGTGTGTACTGCTCAGACAACCTGCAAAATAGTAAAATCAATGACAAAGAATCATGATAAAATCCTGATATTTTTGAAACAAAATCGTGATATGATATTTTTTCCATATCGCCCACCCCTAGTTACGCTGCATTATTGACGTCTGCAGTCGGGTGCTCTCATGTTCGCTCTGTTTACGTAACGTTAGCTCTGTTAGCTCGGTAATTTAGATAATAGGCTGTTGACAGAGTAACGTTAACGTTCGGCTAAAAAGGTTAAAACAATGCTTGTGTAGTTGTGTCAAAAGTAATGTTATTTTCTTTTCAGTGACGTTCCTTGTTACATGTTCATTGCTGGATTTATGGAAAAACATCAACCAATATTGCATATCCATAATTCTTATAATGGATATAATTAAAGAATACTTAAACCATAACTTAAATTAGAAGTGTAATGCAAAAAAAAATAATAATTATAATTTTTACGCCTATTTTGAATTTTACTCAAATACAAATACAAATACTTTTCCCCCCTCAACAAATACAAATACAGATACAAATACCAGCTGCTTTGCACACCTCTAATACATATATATATATATATATGGGTCATTCCAGCTGGAATCGTCAAATTTTGGAAAAGTTCCCCACCTGACTCCCTCACATTTGTCTCACATATGATGGGTAATATGCCCAATAGATCATATACAAAATTTCAGATCTCTACTGTGCATACTTTTTTCACGAAAGATCTGTAAAAAAGTTTGTTTTTTCCCCTGTTTTGGCATCACAGTCTGAGTGACCATGTTCAGACTGAAATATCTCCAGAACTAGTTGTGCCAGATCCATGAAATTTTCTGGGCTAAGAGTCCTAGTTCAGAACTGCATGAATTACCTCAATTTTGAATATATAAGCATCAAACTTGGTAAATGGTCTGATATGTACCATGTCTTTCACATCCTTTGACATCAGACAACAGAGGCTTATGGATGTTGAGATGTTAAGGTCCAAAAATGGAAAAAAAATCATTTACACCAATTTTCAGAGCAATATTTCCCATGAATGACACTAGGTGTGAACATAAAACATGTTTTTTTTGAAAGAGCATATTGTTATTGATAAAATATAAAACAATTAGGATGGGGTTTTGCCTCATTTTTCTGTAATTTATAGCAAATGTAAAAGCACACCAAAAAGTCACGAATAAACCTCAGGCTAAAGAAAAAGTAAATTCACATCTGTACTGTAGAATACAGGAGAAGAAAGTTCAGTACTCTCCAGCAATAAAAAAACAATGAAGCACAGTTATTTTTGCTTGTAAGTCTGGTTGAACTGGATCATTAAAGGTCAGCAGCAAAGACATTGGTTAATAAAATGGGATTAAATACATTTGTATAATTTAATTATTGCAGGTTTGCGTCATATTCTGAGTTTATTTTAATTCATTTTGATGAATACTAAATCTGTTTTTTGAGAGTGAGATGAATTAATGCACATTCACACTTAGTCTAGAACTACACTGTATTCTCACACGGAGCACAATGCTCTGTGTTTCTGATTTCTCCCAACATGAGGTCAGGAGACTTGTCAGTCAACAAATAAGAAAATACTGTGATACTACAGTAAGACTATGGTATCTTTCTTCTTGCATAGTAAAATAATTCATTCAACCCAGATCAATATTCCATGTCCATTTCTTGATTTATTTGGTAAGAAATCATATAATAAGCAGCATAATATGTATTTTCACTAAATAAATCCTTTGTGTGTGTGTGTGTGAGAGCAGCAGCTGGAGATGGTGGAGCCGAGTGGCTGGATTCACATCCCTCTGCTGGATCTGGTCAACAATCCCATCAGGACTTTCATGATCCAGATCGCTGTGTTGGCCAACCACCAGAACGGACGGGACACACACATGCGGCAGATCAAAGTCTACACGCCCGTGGAGGAGAGCTCCATCGGCAAATTCCCACGATGCACCACTGTAGACTTCATGATGTACCGCACCATCAGATGACCCCAGCTTCTGTCCGAGACACAGACTCTGCCTTCTCCAAAGACTGTTCCAGAATTCAATGGTTTTGCATGTCTTAAAATGTGTTTTGTAAAGAGAACAGTTCAAAGTTCAGTTTATGTAAATGCAAATCAACAGGAAATAAATGTTTTGTTTTTTTAAAATGAAGAAATCCTGTCCTGTATCTCTTGATCGGTTCGGTTTGGATCGGTTTAGCCTGCTTTATTCATGACATGACAAGCAGATTGATCGCTTTGTGGAGATATGGACAGGTTTTTATCAGTCCCACGTTGCTACAAAGAGCCCTATTTAGGAATTAATGCCATACAGACATAAATATTCTTATTCAAAGATCTGCTTTCATTATCATTATTACAATATTTCTGGGTTAACAGTGTAGGATTTATAATGTACGATATGTCAAGTCCTGCGTTTGGCATTTGTAGTTCACATTTAACATTCAAAATTTTAGTTTGACAATTATTAGCATATATAAACAAGTATATTTAGATGACCCTTCAGGAAAGAACATTGATCTGCATTTATTATCCTTATTATTATTCAAATAACATGTTGGGTTTGAAGTGTAAAATTTATAATGCATTGCTTGTAGTTCACATTTAAACATTAGGTAGGGAATAGAGATCTAGTTGTATTGTCAGTATTAATAAAATAACATTGTGGGGTAAAAGTTAATGTATAACACAAGACGTACTTGTAGTTTGGCTGTAGTAGGATTTTTAATGCAAGATGTAGTGCTTGTAGTTCACATTTAAACATTCATAAATATATCAGGTAGTGAATAGAGATCTAGTTTCATTATTATTAATGATATAACATTTTGGTAGTGTTTTTTTTTTAATACCGAACGATTTGGCAATTTTTGAATTAACTTGTAGTTCAAACTTAAATTCAGGCATGCATTGTTTACTTTGTTCATAAGTTTATTTTGAGACAGTAGCACAAATTTATTGACAAGCGTATTTAGATAATCTGTTAGAAAAGGTAGAGATCTGCTTTTATTATCATTATTAATGAAAAGTTTTTTCAGTTAAAGTGTAGGATTTGCAATGTAAGACGTAGTGCCTGTAGTTCACATTTTATCATTCAAACAAACCTATGTGAGGTAAGGAATATAGATCTAGTTTTACTATTAATGAAATAACATTTTTGGGGTTAAATGTGTAGGATTTATAATGTAATATAATGCACTTGTAGTTCACATTTAAAAATTCAAAGTTTAGTTTGAGACATTATTAAATGAGGAAATATTGGTCTGCTATCATTATCGTTGTTAACATGAATTATAATAATGAACAACATTTGATTAAAAGTGTAGGATTTTTAATGCGTTTAGTACTTATAGTTCAAATGTGCATTTTATTGTTTTATTCCCCCTGAACATTACAAACAAAAGTAATTGACAGCTTTACTTCAAGTCAATCAGTCTTTTGTGCAAACTTTATGCTCAAACTTCTACAAAAGGTCAGATCAATACACATTTGTCCACCAGGGGTTGCTATTTAGCATCTGAGCTTTTGCAAACCAATCCATGTAAACGAAACGTGTGACCTACCTCAATAGGCTAATTTAAACATGCATTCAAACATTTACTTCAAGGCACTTAATAGCACAATAATATCATCAGACATGTTTACACAATCCTTCAGTTACTGATCAGGCATTTATCTCAAATATATAGTATTTCTAACCCAATATTATGTCACGTCTTGCATTTCACGCTTGTAGTTCCACTTGAACTTCCTCTGAACGGTTAGAAAAGGTGCATGTTTGCATGTGTGTCTCTGTGCTGCTGGCATCCTGTTCTGGCCTCTCTGTGGTTTGCATGATTCGAAGGCGTTGATGACGAAGTGTCAGAGAACAGAAAACTCAGTTTAGGTGGAGCTGGACTGTTGCTATCAACCAAAGCAGACCGGACTGAAAGATGCGCACTTACTGTGTATTTCTGCATGTTTTTGGTGAGTTTATTACTTTTTTTTTACCAGAGTAGCATATGAGCAAGTCTTATGTGAGCTTATTTAATAATATTTAACATTATTTATCCGGTGAAAATTTAAATCTGAAAAAATTTAAATCTGTTAAAACATAAAATCTATTAAATAGAACAAAACAACATTTTTTTTTTCTGTTTGTTGTATTTATTGGCTTTAAATATAACTTTTTTTTATATATATATAGCTATATATCTTCCTATGCATACTGCGACTATCTTTTCCCATAGACCTCTGTAATAGATAATCTTACACAGATCAGTTTTCCTTTGATTTCGATGAGATTAAATAAAGCAAATGCTTCTTAAGTTCCTCCTCACGTCTCTTCTAGATCTTGACAATGTGCACACATATGGAGGCAGATATCACAATATGTGTTCAGTATGACAGATTTCTCATCAAATTCTATTAAACGATATTCACATTAATTTCATATTTCTATACATTTGTCTGTCATTTGTGTGTGTTTTTATTTGCCTTTATAGTTGTTGCAATGTCACAAATGTAGATTCTGAACATCCTAAATTATGCTGGTAAATGTTTCTTTTTTTTCATTAATATGTTGTGACCTCTTTGTTTTTTTAGCTGCTCTTCTCTTGTGTGATTATGGGATGTTCTCAGAGACATCATCATCTCCTTCAGAGATGTCCAACAATGAGATAACAGACACATCAGGCCCTTACACTACTGCGATGACAGGAGAATCAGAAACAAATCGAAATAACTCAATCACGTCTCCTGGAAAGATAGATCAGTTCAATGATTTCACTAGAGATGAATTTAATGGATCTGGGGATGGTCAGTCAGTTGAAATGACTTCAGTTGACCCTTCTGTAACTGAGAGCAGTACAGGACATTCTGTCTTTAACACTCAAAGCACCAACAGAGTGACCTCTTCAGCTGCATCACCAAAGAGAGATACGACTCAAAAAGGTTGGAGGATTTTTAATGATCTGTTTGGTGGTTATGGGTAATGGAAGCTGGTGTTGTTTAATGAAGTAATACAGTGCATTACGTATTTGGCTATTTTGAAAAGGTCCTTTTATTGAAGCTTCAAAAATGAGTCACTTTGAAAACACGTGAAGCAACTTTATATTTATGCCGACTTGAATAATTAATATTTTTATGTTTTTGAAGGAAGTCTCTTCTGCCCACCAGGACTGCATTCATTTGATCAAAAATAAAGTAAAATTCTGAAATATTATTACAATTTCAAATAACCTTTTAATATGTAAATATCTGTTAAAATGTAATTTATTTCTGTGATCAAAGTTGTATTTTCAGCATCATTTCTCCAGTCTTCAGTCTCACATGATCCTCCAGAAATTATTATAATGTGCTGATTTGCTACTCAATAAACATTTATGATTATTATTACTGTTGAAAACTGCTTAATTTTTTTTTTTGTATTTTTGTAGAAATCATGATTTTCTTAGCACTCTTTGATAAATGTAAAGTTGAAAAGAACAGCATTTATTTAAAACAGAAATCTGTGGTAAAATTATAAATGACTTAACTGTAGCTTTTGATCAATTTAAAGCATCAAATTTCAAACTTTTAATGGTAATGTATCACAATTTCCACGAAAACAGAAAAATCAGAAATAACTCTCGAGCAGCAAATCAGCATAATGACTCATAAAGGATCATGTGACACTGAGGACTGGAGTAATGATGCAAAAATGCATTTAATTGTACCATACATTCATATTTTACATTGTAACACTATTTCACAATATAACTATTATTTGATCAAATAAATGCAACCTTGATGAGAATGAGAGACTTTTTATCAAAAAGTCAAACTGTAAAATTTCTGAAGTATTCCAAACGTTTGACCAGCAGTAGACATATCAGTGATCTTCTGCTTTGAAGTTTGTCAGAAATATAAGTCTAAAACATTTTTATACAAGTATACATATACAGAACCCTTAAGAGAAAATGTATACTAAAATGCATACTAAAATGTAGGCTGTGAGATGTATGTGACAAGAAGAGAAGATGTCCGGATGAAGTGTGAAGGGCTGTGTTCAGAGCAGCTCTGAGATCTGAGCGGTTAAAGTGTGAGTGGGTGCGAGATTCATCGTGCTTCTTGCTTTCTGAACGCAGACTTACCACAGCAGCAGAATCTCTCTCTGTTCTATTTAAATGTGCTGTGTGTGTAACTACCGCAGCGTGTGTGTAAGCCAAAGCTCATTTCAAATGATTTTATAATAACTGCGTCCGCTCCGAAGCAGATATCAGTTTCTCAGAGTATCTGAACTCATCCATTGTTGGCTTGTTGTAACGTGACTGTTGTTCTTTTCATCTTTAGGGCCGAATAAAGGTGAGCTTCAGCATCTGCTCTGTGGAAGACGAGACGCATCCATTCTTCCTGTCATTTATTTGATCTAAAGCACAGCACGATTTCAGCATTTATGTGAAATTCAAAGCTTTTGTGACTTCATACCGTCACTTTTAATCAATTTAATGCATCCTTGCTGAGTAAAAACACTTTTGAATGATGATGTGACTGTGGTTCTGTTTCAGATTCGGGATCACTAACAGTAGGTGAGCTGAAGTCTGGGCACACCCAGCATCTGCTTTGCGGAAGATGACAAGCATCTTTCTTCCATGTCTTTAGGTTTTATTTAGGCCCTGCTAGCATTATAAATTGAAAACCACCACAACAATTTTCTGTGTGTTTTTGACAGGGATCATTATCTTGATCCTGATCCTGATCCTGATTGTTTTTCTGCTTGGAATTTTATATTTTCTGAGAAAGAAAGGAAGGGTAAGATTTGATATGCTGTTTCATTAAAATTTTTAAGATGGATAGTTAAATCTCATAAGAATGAACTTCTTGGCATCAGTACACTCTCAGAAATAAAGGTAGAAAAGCTGGCACTGGGACGGTACCTTTTCAAAATGTACACTTTTGTACCTATTAGGTTTAAATATCTACACTTTAAATACTAATATGTACATTTAAGGTACCAAAATGAAACCTTTAGGTACAAACATGTAGGTACCACCCCAGTGACAGCTTTTGTACCTTTATTTTTTTGAGAGTGTAGGGGGAATTAAGTACATTTATATCACTTAAATCACTATTGCAAATGCAATTTGAATTTGTACATCTTACATAAATTATTCAAATTAAAGGCCGTGTAAAGTCAATTTTGAGAATAGTTTGTAAACCCCTTATAAATGTTAGAAATACATTGCATTGCTTAATGGTGGAGTTATACCGTTAAACAGGAGCAGGATATATTGCGCGGTGACGCAATGGAGCCACCTAAAACTGCCCCTCCGAGCTGTGTTGGACTTGAAGCAGCACTGACTGCACAGACTGACCACTGTGTGACATCGGTAAAGTGAGAGCTAGAGAGAGCAGAGGCTCATATGCTTTGAATCGCTCTCGCGGTACTTTGATGTCAAACACTGATCGTTCTGCGCAGTGCTGCTTCAAGACGAACGCACACATAATAACTAGAGAGAATAAGCATCAGTGGTTCACCCGTTCAGTCATGAGTTACTGTCATTACCATTAGATACTACAGCCTACAGTTTGCTTTCTAGCTATGCCTTCGTCACGTTTCGTGGTTACTATAATTTACAAAACAACTGAGCTTGGTGTCCTTATTTAAATCAAGCTGCTTGAGCAGACACGCCCCCAGCTTGTGAGAGCAGAGAGGACGGCTTATTTTTTCAAGATTTTGATACCTTATTTTATTTGCTTCGTTTTTAGCATTCAAATTTGGCTGGGTGGTGAATAATGTTTAAACTCGGAACACACATTTAATATTGACTTTACACAGACTTTAAATAAAATATTTTTGCATGTATTCTCTCACACACCTCTAGTCTAAAGTTATCTACTCTATTCTAATGGCTTAATTCTTGCTTTCTGATTATAGAGTTACTCGTTTGATCTGACTCGTGTCGAAGTATCTTCCAATGATTATGTGGACACACCTCTCCGGAGCGACCAACAAGGCATAAGCTATGAACAAACTAACAAAGGCAAGTGTGAACACAAAATTAGCTACACACCTGGATATGAACTTTCTTGCGTTAAATGTCTGCTCAGAAACCTGTAAATCTACCTGTAAGTTTTGTTTAATCTCTCTTTATGTCTTTCGGCTCAGATCTGGCTGTGTGTTTGGACTACATACAAGAGGAGAAGTCAGAAGAAAAGACTAATCCGATAGCTAACGGGTCCGCAGGAGAGAAAACCGAACAAACCACCACCAACGAAAACGGTAAAGCATTTAACAAAGGCAGCATTTTAAGCATTGCATCTGCTCTCAAACTGGCTTCTAATTTAAATCCTTCCCTTGATGCTTGCTTTTTTTCCAATCTGTAATATCTTCATGGAGAGGGAAATGAATGAGTTGTAAAAGTGGTGATAATCTTCCCGTCTGGTATCTTAAAGATGAGCAGAATGTTCCAGAAGAGAACAGTTTCTCTTCAGACTCGAGTTTGACTACCCCGGGCTACATAAAGAGAGTAGAGTTTGACCTCGACTTGGATCTGCTCGGAGGTGGATCTGACTTAAACGATTCATCCGAAGCTGAAGCCACTGATACGCCACAAAATGAAAACAACAATAATGTCAGTAATGCTGGTCAGTACAACCAAAATAAAATGCATTGCCCAACATGATTTTTGCCCTATTTAAGTTTATAAGATTACAAAAATGAGGTGTATGCATGAATAATATTGTACGTTTACAGTGTCATTGTGTTTTTATGTATTACAGGACGAGGAACAGAGGAAGAGATCTTCACTGAAATCAGCCTAGATGAGCCAAAGTAACATGCATAGTGTGTGTTTCCAATTCAACAGTCAAGATCTCATGTGTTTGGTGCCTATTCAAACTCCTGGACGATATGAGCGCAAAAGCATTTTTAGCATTCTTACATCAAGTTCTGTTTCATCTGCTGTTAAAGAAGATTGAATACTGTACATAAAAAAAAAAAAAACATTGAATCATTGGTTGAAATTCATGTAAAAATTGTTAGTATACAAATGCTGTACAAAATAATTTGTTGCTATAATAAACAATGTAGAATGCACTGTGTAATGCAATGCACTTGTGTGTGTGTGTTTGACTCATGCCTGAAGCTTCTTCATTAACATGCATTTGAAAGTTTCATCATCCCTTTAAACATATGTTCAACTGAAGGTGATGGGCACAATGAGGAGAGCAGGTTCACAAATTGCTTTGCGAATTAAAAGATTTGTAATATGAGCTCCGAAGTCCCAATCCGAAATTTGCGAATCATTATTCAGATTGTGACTTCAGAGCACGACTCACTTGATTTAGATCGGCACTTCATAGAGCAGATAGAGAATATTCTTTCTTTCTTTCTTTCTTTTTAGTTAAATAGTACAAAACATCAAAGCATTAAGGCAGTACATTTCTAAAAAACAAAAAAAAGTATAAATACAGATGTCTTAAGAAAATTAATCAATGTAAAGGTGTAATAATATTTTTGATCTATTTTTTACCACTTGTATAGACACAGTTTTACTAAACACCGTAGCCAAACAATGGTTAATTTGTTACAAAATGACTACAGCGATGAAACACACCCACCCACACAGTGACTTAAACTGAACTAAGGAGCCATATATACCACATAGTGAATTTATATCAGTGTTGTTTTGATTTTGGATAACTGAGAAACTATTTTTGTAATTTAGTTATTTAAGACCGTATGAGTAATGAGGAGAAGGAAATGTTTTATTGCTGTTTGTGGTGGCTTCTGCCGTGGTTCTTAAGAATCAAACTCAGTCCAGGGTTTTTGGTGCCATAAGAATAGACTTTATTACAAAGAGAATAAAGCCGAGAGCCTCTGCAGAGAAGATCTCACGAACGTCTTTCAATTACGTCTTTTATACAGCATTTTAAGGCGTGTTCTATACATCTAATACTTGTGCTCTCACGTCTTAATTTTATGGTCTGTAAATGTAGGGGTCCCTTTGTATACATTTGGGCCTGAAGCTAGAAGAGGACATGCAGTTTGTCACATGTTAGCACATCTCATTTATGCAGGCCTTTCCAAACACAGACCGAAGCATGTTTATAATAGTAGAATAACTTGACATATATATTGCTTATTCTATTCAGAGTGCTACCTCATGATCCAGTCTCATCAGTTCACACTACCTAGAGACTAAATAAGTCAGAGAGTTTTATTACTAACGACTAGATGATGGAGCAGCACTCAAACAATGTTATAAGCATGAGCGTGCAATTGGTTCAGCGCTTGCCTGTGGTTATCACAGTTATGTATAAAAACATAAAAATGCATTTAAAATATTACACATAGAACATCATAAGATTAGCATAGTTGATCTTCAGCCCAGACACTTTGCGCATCGTAGAGGGCTACCCTTGGGCAGAGGTTAGGCTAGCACTTATACCCAGGGCATGGCTCATCTTTATACTTCTTTTTCGTCCTCAGTCGAGGTACTAGAGTCTCCATCATTTGTCAATGTTTGTGACTTCCAATTGGGTGCATAAGGCCAGTCCTGGTAACGTACAGTTTTCTCATCATCTCTGCATCTTAGCATTTCCATTTGCTTAGCTGTGGCTTTGATTACTAGTGACCTAAGTATAGGAAGTACGCAGCAAAATAGTAATCCTCCGATTACTACTGAAACTCCTAAAAACATTCCTAATTTAGCTAACCATGCTTTCCATGCTCCTAACTTTAAATCCAACCAATCCCAGTCTTTACTATCTGTCCCCGGATTTGTTTTAAGTTCAATCCTTAGGTTTTTCAATTTGGAGTTGATTTCATCTCTTGCTTTAAATTCGTAAGGTATACCTCTTGGTTGACCAATTGAATCTATATAAACTGCCGGATCTTTTTCATAGGCTCTTTTAGATATGGGTTTCTCTTCGTTGGTTGCTTCCTCTTCTAGGGAGATGTGACTCATTTTTTCCTTCTATACTATTGGCCATTTACGAGTACGTATGCACTGTAATTCAGTTCGTTCTCTGAAACTGGCACCAATACGGGCAAAATGCCATTCTTTGGGTACAATTTTTAAACACATTTACTTCTCTTCCTCTTTCTATGAAACATTTATTTCCCATTTTCACTACATCTAATCCCATTGCATTAGATAGTCCATTTCTTAAACCATTCATCATGAAATATTCTACAACTAGAACTGTGAATAGGTATTTGTCACGATGATAGCTGGACGTGCCATCGGGCTCCGTCAGAGGGCACTCCAGTCCGGACTAGATGTACTGTTTGTCTGTTTCTCCGCTCTGTGTTCAGGACTAATATTATGAAGTGTCTCCCGCTGTCTCTATGCCAACCTTGTAATGTCTCCACTCCGCTCGTTCGTTGTCATGACTGCCCATTGTTACTCCGCCCCTTTGTCTTGTATTTAAGCACCTGTCTTCCATTGTGAATTCGCTCGTCAATGTTGGATGTACCCTGTGTCTTACCCTTTGCCAAGCCCTCCGTGTTTTCCCGTGTTCCCTGTGTTTTCTTCGTGTTTCTCTGTCTTCCTGGATCTCGACCTAAGCCTGCCCCCGGACTCTCGTTCTAGCCTCGCCCCCTGGACTCTGTTCGCTTCATCGCCTGACTCACGCCACGAACTTCGGATTATTCTCTTGCCGTTGTCTCTAATATCCCCGTTTGCCTTTGTTGACTCTGCCAGTTGTTCTACTCTGTGTGTGTGTGTGCAATAAACCTGCTGCAGATGGATCCGTACGCTTTCCCGTGTCTATCTCGTTACAGATTGACGAGCCGACAAGGATCCAGCAGCGTTACGCACCAGCCTGCGGTAAGAGGGGATTCCCCGTATCAGTTCTCTGCGCCTCAGCGTTTCTCCGCGCTACCGCAGCGTCATCGATCAGGAGGCTATCCTTTAATGCCCGGGTCTCGCCTCGCCATTCGGCGAACTCTGTTTTTGGGCAAGATGGCCGCCCTGCCCGAGTCGTCACGCAAGATGGCCGCCGCGCCCGAGCCTTCACACAAGATGGCCGCCGCGCCCAAGTTTGTGCATGAAATGGCCATCACTCCCGAGTCCACACCCGAGATGGTCTCCCTTATCAAGCCTCTCCACAAGATGGCCGCCGATCTCGAGGCTTTGCATAAAATTGTTGCCGTATCCAAGGCTCTGCACAAAATGGCCGCCCCTGAGTCATTGCACAAGATGGCCACCGCCCCCGAGCCCACGCAAAAGATGGCCGCCGCTCCAGGATCTGTGCACAAAGCGGTCGTCTCAGAGACTAATTTTGTGTGTGTGGGCCGTTCACTGCACCCCTGAGTCCACCGATGATTCTGATTTGCCTTGGCCCGATCCGCCGGTACTACAGGTGCTAACGCTGCTACTTGACATCCTGAGGCTTTTTTAGCTTCTAAATCTGCTGCATTGTTTCCTTTAATGACATAATCATTACCTTTTTTATGTGCCTGACATTTGATTACTGCTAGTCTTTTTGGCAGCATTGTAGCTGAAATTAATTGACCTATTTGTTCCCCATGTTGGATGGGCATCCCATCACTCTTTTTAAATCCTCTTTGCTGCCAAACAGCCCCAAATAAATGACAAATCCCATGCGCATAGGCTGAATCTGTAAATATGTTTGCTGTTTGTCCTTTTGCTAATTGACAGGCAGCTGTAAGAGCCTTTAATTCTGCTAACTGGGCTGAACAAGGTTGCACACAATGTTGGGATATTACAGATACAAACTCTTCTTTGTCTTTTTTAATTATCGCATATCCTGAGTGAGTTCCTGTATGGTCTCTAAAGCTAGAACCATCTACAAAGTAAGTTACTTCTGCGTCAGGAATGGGTGTTGATTCAAGATCTGGACGCAATCTAGTAAATGCCAATGATTCACTCACACAATCATGGAGTTTTCCTTCAAATGCCAACGGAATTAATTCAGCTGGATTAACTGTATGGCATCGCTTAATAGTAATATCTGGATATGTAAGTAGTGAAGAATAGGCCAGAATTCGAGCTTGACTCAGAACAAATTTCCCTTGTTCTATCAATTCTACAGTTTTATGATGAGTATAATGGTGACTGGATATCCCATGGTTATTGTGGATGCTTTTTCATAAGCATAGTATACTGCTGCTAGACCCTGTTGGTAACATGGTGGGTAACCTTGTGCTACATTATCCAACTTTGTGCTATAATAAGCTATAGGCTGTTTCTTTCTTCCACTGCAAGTCTCTTGCATTAGTACAGCTGATGCATAACCGTCAACTCTATTTGCCACATATAGATGGAAATTTCTAGTGTATTTGGCCGTTCCCAATGCAGGGGCCTGTTGTAGGTCTTTTTTTTATAGTCTCAAATGCTATTAATGCATCTGTATTCCATTTTAGTGGATTACTTAAATGTTGCACTCCTGCTAGTTTCATGATTTCTCTCAATGGTGCTGTCTTTGCAGCATAGTCTTCTATCCAATCCGCACTAAAGCCAGTCATTCCTAGGAAAGTCATCATTTGTCCTACTGTCTGAGGCAAAGGTGCTTTACTGATACCTTCCAAATGAGCTGGAGCTATAGCTCGTGTGCCAAATGCAATTAGTCTTCCTAAATATTCAACTAGAGGTTGGCAATATTGAATTTTATTCTTGGACACTTTGGGGTCATTGGTCAGTAACGTGTGAGGGTTTGGTACTTCAGCTGGCAAATCTTCCACTATTTCATTAATTGCTCGTAAGTCATGAACAAGTCGCCATCTGTTTTTGTCTGCTTTGGTTATAGGCATAATTGGAGTATTACAGTAACTAGTTGTTTCTATTAAAACTCCTGCCTCCACTAAACCTTCAATAGTGTTTTTTATCCCTGCTTCTGCTTCTGTAGGCAACGGGTATTGTGTTTTTCTAGGCAGACGTGCATCTGGCTTAAGTTGAACTCTTACTGGATTTGCTGATTTTATTAATCCTATATCTGTGTCATGCTGAGACCATAGTTCAGCTGGTACCTGACGCTCTGTTTCCTTAAATAATTTGGTCTCATTTTTGTTCATAACTTCAGATGTTGTAGGCATCTGTGTCATTTTCTTTTGACTGATTTTGACTGATTGACTGGTTGCACATAAAATTTTGATACAATTTTTGTCAGCTGAATGAAAAATTAATGCATTGTCTGTTGGTTCCCAATCACTTAGTTCTGCTTTCTTCATCATTGGTCCTAAATCTTTTGCGTCACAATTTTTTCCTACATATACTGCAATATGTGGGACAGAATCAGTTATACTGAACCATTTTTTCACAAATTCACAATTTGGTATATTTAAAGCTGCTCCTTGTTTACCTATTATGATGTATGGTGAGACGATTTCAATTTGTTTTCCTTTTGTTTCTTCTTGCCATTTTTGTTCTATTTTTTCATCTCTCTCTTGATCATATATCATTGTGCAATGAAATTCTGATTTTGGTATCTGTGCTTCGGGTAGTTGTGCTTTAATAAATTTACCCCATTTATTGATTGTCTGTCTCACATCTTTCTCTAACTGTCCAATCCAATAGACATTTGCTTTTGGCTCTGCAACCACCATTTGTGTTTCTGTTCCTATTGAGTCTATGTATATTCCTTCTGGACAACACCAAATCTGTAGTCCTAACTTACATAAAGCATCTCTTCCTAACAAATTGATAGGAGTCTGATTTGATACCAGAATGTGCATGGTTATACTTTGATTTTTTGTTTGTAGACACACTGGAGCTGTCATTGCAATTAATTGCATTTGTCCCGAGAATCCTATTGTCTTTGCAAATTTTCCAGACAAAAGGAGATGGGAGGCATATTTTGAGTTTAAGCAGGTATAAACTGCACCTGTATCTAGCATAATGGGTGTGTTTTTTCCCTCTATTTTAATTTGCATAATAGGTTCTTGATCAGCTTTAGTTGTTAACATTGGAAGCTGACTCTCCCCG
>JAUMHE010000029.1:2448897-2464630 GCA_032359235.1 Enteromius mattozi | reverse complement strand
TATATGAGTGTCACAGCAAAGGGTCTGAATACTTAGGACCATGTGATATTTCAGTTTTTCTTTTTTAATAAATCTGCTAAAAATGTCTACAATTCTGTGTTTTTCTGTCAATATGGGGTGCTGTGTGTACATTAATGAGGAAAAAATGTAACTTAAATGATTTTAGCAAATGGCTGCAATATAACAATCACTGCTATTATTCAGGTATAACCCCTTTTGGTCACGTAATACATTGTTTATCACAGCGGTGGTCAAGCCGGCCAATCACGGTCATTTGTGATTGTTCGGCATCTTTAAAATCATTTATGTAGATTGCTAGAGCAGATTTCAATGATTGTGCAGCTCAATGCATGATTGGTGTCAGAGGATACAGTTATTGATCAGACTCACCCTGCATCTGTCCAATGGTCAGGTCTCTGTCCAGTCGATCAATGCCTGAACACAGGACACGTTTCACATGACACTGACACAACTGAGCAGTTATGTTGCATAAATGTTTCCTTTTGACATTCAGATCAACATTATTGATGATTATATGTTGTATTATTTAGACTGTTCCTTAAAAGGAGGATTACTATTATGTGTGTTTGAGAGGAGTGCTTGTCTCTTGCCTGCCAGCAGTAGGAGTTTTGGGACGTTGCAGGACAGAAAGAGGTTGGATATCCCTCTGAACCAGCCGTCCCAGTATTTTTCTGCTTTAGACAGGTCGATTCTCCAGCTGTACACACTGCACGGCTGAAACACACACACACACATCGGTCACGCTCAGCTCTTTGTCGTGCACTGTTTTAGTTGCACACAGAGGGGACAAAGGTTAATAAATGTGAAATATGGGAGTACGTGACCAGTAGCTGGATTTCAGGTGTTATGGAAGCCAATTCCACCACATAAAAAACAATTCATGCTTTAATGCATCAAAAATATGAGATCAAAAGTCATATGAGAAAAAGTCATAATTATGATATAAAACCAAGAACTGCATGCCAAGTCATAATAATGAGAAGTTGAAACATAGTATGTCATACTTCACTCTTATAACTAAGTCATTAAAGTCAAAATTATTATTAAATTATGAGATGTATTTAATTATGAGTCACAATTAAAAACAAAATGAGATTAAAAGCAAAATTGACAAAAAAAAATGTAAATTAAAAGTGTAAATGAGCAAAACTATGAGATAAAACAGGGTAAAATTATGATGCTGAAATTGAGATATTTTGATATTAATTTAGAAAAATCTGAAATAGAGAAGAATAAATGGAGTGTAAAAGTCAAAATTTGCACAAAGTTGTAATTATGAGACCAAAAATAATAAATGACAATAAATTATGAGCTTAAACAGTTTTTGAGATTAAAAAATTGAAATCATGATGAACTTGAAATCAAATGTATAAGAATAAAAATTTAAATTGACAAAAAAGTTCAAATGACAATAATTGAGAAAATAAAAATCATGACAGTTGTAATTATATGATAGTCAAAACTGTGATTTCAAAAATTAAATTGAGGAAACAGTCATAGTTAAGAAAGTCATAATTATGACATGAGATAAAATTAAGAATAATAAAACTGAAAAATCTATATTATGAGTTTTAAAAATCTTAATTGAAAATAAAAAGGCTAAATTAGGACATACTAAGTCATAAATATGAAAGAAAAACTTTTAGGTTATGACAATAAGGATTATGTCACTTTAACTGGAATGATGTTTTTCTAACCTGTCAGAAATGGCCTTCCATACATTTGCATTTAATAATGTGTGGTAGTGTATATATAAGGCATCTAATTATTATGTATATACTGTACAGGTAGCATGGTACAGTAACATTCATATCCACCCTTTTCTTCAACGCAGAAGTAGCGCTTCCGGTTCGTTAGACGCTATAAATAACGAGGAGAATATCAACGTGCAGTAAACGGTAAAATTGTGTGCACTACAAACCAGTGTGTTCTTAATTAAGATAATACATTAAAATAACATAAGACACCAAATTTTCAATATCAAGCAGGAAAATGAACTGTACAGCTAAAAGTAGAATGTACAAATGGCGGCACCTGTTTTTACATCAGGAAAAGGTGGTAGTTATTTGCTATTAGCACAGTAGTATTACAGCGGTACCATGTCTAGAGGAGCTAACCTCTGCCGATGCGCTGCTCTCCGCTTTATCTGTCACGTAGTTGAGGTCGTAAAACTCCTCGTGTCCCTCGACCACGCTCTCAGTGACCGGACTCACCGGCTCGGCCGAGTCACCTTCCTCCACCTCACACCTGAGACAAACACACTCATCAGTGACGGAGCAGTGATGAAGAGCAACGCGTCTGTGCTCGTAGCCTACCGTCTCACTTGTCCCACCATCGACACTTTAGCTGATTCAAGGTTTCTGATCTGTCCACTTTTTACACTGCAAGCAGAATAGAAACATGATGCCCTAAAATGCCTTAAATTGATCAAGAGTGAGAGTAAAGACATTTAAATCTTTCAAAAGATATCCGTTTCAAATAAATGGTGTAGTTTTATCAAAGAGTGAAAAAAAAATGTATTGTAGTTTCCACAAAAATATTGAGCAGCACAATTGTGTTCAACACTGATAATAATCAGAAATGTTTGTTGAGCAGTAAATCAGTATATTATTATGATTTCTGAAGATTATATGACACTGAAGACTGGAGTAATGATGCTGAAAATACAGCTGAACATCACAGAAATAAATTGCACTTTAACAGATATTTACACAGCTTCTTTAAATTGTAATAATAATATGTTATTATTATTGACTTCATTAAAAATCCTTTTAAAAAATTGATACCCCATATTTTTTTTGCTCTGAAAGTAAAAAAATATTTAAAAAAAAACATAATGATAAGAAATATGGTTGATTATGAGAAAACCTGTAAACTGTGACATACCAGTAGTAATATTATGAGATAGTAAAAATCATAATTATGATAAAACTCTGCAATTATTAAAAATGTGAAATGTAATATACTAAAAAGCTGAAATTGACATACCTGTAATTGAGATAACAAGATGAAAAGTTGAGATTATAACATTATAAGTCATAATTATGATATAAAATATAATCATGACATAAAATTTAAACTTGGCATGCTAAGTGACGAAATGAGATTATGACATACTATATTATAATTGCGAAAAGTGACTCATAAGATAAAAAGATGAGCTTATATCACATGAAGCTGGAATTGTGAGATATGCGAAAACTTCATACTTATGAGATAAAAGTCATAATTCTGAGTCTTGGTGAACATAAGAGGCTTGACCGTGGTGTTTTATGTTATCTTCTTGTTGGGGCTTGAGAGTCATTTCTCTCTGTTTTAGGCTTGGTTAGTGAAAGAGTTAGTAGGTTTATGATTAAGTTGTTAACTGGCCAGGAATGTTGTTGCTGATCAATAAGAGCTAGTCTTACTCGGCATCACTTGATAAAAGCCCTTTTTTCTTTCCAACTGAATAAAAGCAGGACTAAAGAGGACGTGCAGTAATCTGACTGTAAACATTTCTATGAATAGTGTTGTTGCAGTCGTCTGTGTGTTATTTTCAGATCAGATCGGACTCTCTTATAATAAGTGTTATTTGGATGCTGACCTCCATTCAATGGCGTGATCAATGGATTTGAAGGATTTGGGTCGTCCTCTCAGGAAGTTCTGCATGCTGTGCAAGACGTCCATCGCACTGCCTGCGTAAGACACACACTCATCAGTATTCACCCTCTGACCTTTGACCTCATTCACAGCTAAATCATGCTGTAGACCTACAGAACAGCTGGATTGAAGGAAAGTCACTTCATGTTTTGGCAAAGGAGAAAGTTTGTTTTTAAAATGTTTAAAAAGTGTGTGCTGCTGTTTTGTGTTGCCAGATATCAGTGTTTCTCACCCTCCACCACGTCGATAGCCACGAGCCCCACCACAGAGGGCAGCAGCGCTCCGCCGGCCGCGTGCACCGCGATGGCTCCGCCCACATTGTGACCCACCAGGATGATGGGGGGCGGGATCTCGCCGTACGTCGCTCGCACCACATTGGCCACATCTCTGTGAGCACCGGAGGTGATTGGTTTAAACACTAGATCTGAATAATGATATCTGTGTGTGTGTGTGTTTTACCTGGACATGGTCTGCGTGGAAAGGTCATCGGCGTGCCGGACCTGAGTCACGCCTGTTTGTGATTAAATTAGTCAGAATGGTGCATGCGGGTTACTTACAGGTTAAACATTGAACTAAAGCTAGACGTTTGAGCTTACCGTGACCCCTTAGATCCATGGCCAAAACACGACAAGTGACCCGACTGGTCATCGCTGCCTGTCCAGGACAAACTCAGAATCCATCATCAGACATTCATGTAATATTTGAATCAAATTGAAATTGAAGCCTTTATATATAATGCATTAAAGTATTTTCAGTACATATGATCTGATTAATAATTCTAACCACAGTTATGATGCATCAAAACTCTGTAATTAGTTACACCTTGAGAAAACATGAAAACACCCAATTCTATTTTATAGCAATTGTAATCAGAAAGAAAGTTTATATCTCACAATTACATATTTTTTTCTCATTTTGATAAATTTCAAGACAAAAAACAGTCATAACTTTTTTTATCTCACGGGGGAAAAATCTTGCAAATATTTCAATGCAATATACAAAGTACTTCTAAAAATATATAATGCGTTACAGTACACATTAAGAATACTTAAGAATATAATGCATTATAAAGGCTTCAAGTAAATGTTGACAAACATTTTTGTTTGGTCTTAAAATTAATGTTAACTGTATAAAAAAAAATATTTCAGCTAGTTTCCAAAGCAACATTTCTTGGTACGCTAAAATAACTAAAACTGAAATAAGAATGAACAAAAACTGATACAAAAACACATAACTAATAATAATAAAAAAAGAAAAAACAATAAAAATTTAAAAAATAAACAACAAAATTACTAATAGGTTACAATTAAATGCAAAATAAAAATATTAAAATAAACTAACAAAAATGATTAAAAAAACACAGCCAAGTTACTAAAATAATGAATACATTTAAAATTTATTCACATAAAAAATTTAAAAAATAAAACTAATTCAAAATATTAAAAAAGCAACTAATAAAACTACCAAAATTACACAACCCAATTACTAAAACCTTAACTAATTTTAAAAAGAAAATGAAAAAATAAAAACTAATTCAAAATATAAAAATCACTCATATGTCATGTAAACAATGTTAAGATGTTAAATAAAATGGAGAGTAAAAGAGAAATAAAAAATAATAATAAAAAAAAAAATATATATATATATATATATAATATACACGTTAGTTTTATTCAGAATCACTGAGGCATTTTATTTGCTCAAAAGTGAATGTTTCTGTGTGAATGCATACACTTACAATTGTAGATTTATAACTTATATAATATAAATAACAGTAAAAAGTTGACAATTCTGACAATGTTAATAATAATTAAGTTGATAAGTGTGAGTTTGTACCGTAAAAACAGCCCAGGACAGGGCCGAGTGTCCTCCTCCGTGAAGCAGAACCAGCAGTGGACCGTCCTGACCACTTTTATACACACGAAACACGTGCACACACACACCACAGTCAAGGAAAAACAGTCATACACACTTCTGTAATCATACACACATAAAGCACTCCGAGTGCACCTGTGATCTCAGGTGTGTGTGTGAAGGATATATCCTTAGTCTCTCCTGACCCGATGACCACGTCGTCCATCATTTCAAAGTATTCGCTCCAGGACACGGGAGAGTAATCTCTCTTAGTGCTCACTCCATGACTGAAACACAGAGACAGAGAGCTGTTATTACACTCCAGTCACATTCAGCTGTCAAAGACTCACAAATAACACAAATCCTTTAGTGTATGTGCTTTTCACTTAGAAAAAGTGTAAATATAATTACAAAGTGAGATTTGAAATGCTGAAATAGTATTACTTCAATAAAACAATATTTTTACATGAAAATATTTAATTAGGAATTAGTTAAGATTCCAAAAAAATGTTTTTTGCTTTTATTCAGCAAAGATGCATTACATTGATTAACAGTGACATTTATAATTTTACAATAGATGTCTATTTCAAATAAATACTGTTCTTTTAAACTTTCTATTCATCTGTGAATCCTGAATAAAATTTGAGTTTTCCCAAAAATATTGTGCAGCAGGACTGATTTCAACATTGATAATAATCAGAAATGATTAGACTGAAAAGACTGATTTCTGAAGATCATGTGACACTGAAGACTGGAGGAATGATGCTGAAAATACAGCTTTGACCTCAGAAATAAATCACAGTTTAACAGATATTCACACAGAAACAGCTATTTGAAATTGTAATAATATTACATAATTGTAACTTTATTTTTTACCAAAATGCAGCCTCTGTGAGCAAAAAAAAGACTTCTTTTCAAATCAGTATCATTTTTAATAGTAGTGTAAGTCTAGCATTATTGAAGTATAAAGTATCAAACTTCAGAGTGTCATTCATCCTGCAGTGTTGAATGATTGCTGAACGATGAATGATTCCTCAAATAATTGTTTTCTGTTACTTGATCAGGCGTTAAGCAACTGTTTCTCCAATCTGAAGCTTTAATTAACATGAAATTATTTGGGTTTTGCTTTTGTAAATTATTTTTTGAGTTTATTTAAGGGTTTTTAAGCATTTAAGCGCAAGCACAACATCTGGATTCTTGCAGGCCTGAGCTGGTTATTTATCTTAGAGTCAAAAGAAAAGTAAGACTGCATAAAACCAGGTGAATTATTTAATTGGGTTTTTCTAGCTCAGTTGTTTCAGATGCTTCTCTGAGAGGGAAATAATGCATTAGAAGAAATAAACAAACACGCACGAGTCAGTAGAAGTCATACGATTAACAGTATAGAGCTATAAGATAAAACAAACATGGAGAATCTGATGAGAAATATCTGAGACATCGGTGAGATTTCTAGGCTCTTGATTCTCAAAATAAAAACAATTGCGATTTTAAAGAGATATCTTTTATGACTTTAGCAATTACGGCTTAAATCAACAATGTAAGTGACATTTAAGATTTAAATTTGACTTTACCTTCAGATTTAATTTTGGCAATCAAAAATGTTCAAATACGTCTTTTAATTATATTTTTATCACTATATTTTTTTATAGTAAAGTAACACGTTACAATAAGGCCTGATTAGTAAGTTAACAATGGCATTTGTTACAGTATTAATTAATCTTTGTTAATGTTAGTTATTAATAGTGCTGACAAACAATTAATCACGATTAAACATCCAAAATAAATCTATTTGTTTACATATGTGTGTGTATATTATGTGTATATATAAATACACACACATGCATGTAAATATTTAAGAAAAAATACTACATTTTAAATATATCTATATATTCTAATATATTCAAATATTCAAAATAAATGCTGTATGTGTGTGTATTTATATATCCATAATAAATGTGCATATATCATGTAAACAAAAGCTTTTATTTTGGATGCGATTAATCACGATTAATCATTTGACAGCATTAAAATACAGTTCATTATCGGTTCAGGCTAATTAATTAATATTAACAAATATGATTTTATTAATATGTTAGCAAATAAGATTATTACGATTATTAAGAGTAAATAAGTTCATGTATTTAATACCTTGTCAAGTGTTACTCTTTTTGACAATGTTTTACGTTTAAAAAGCAATTTTGCATTTTCTTTTAAAAATTAACTTTATGTTGATGTTTTGTCACCTAGCTCTTAATTCCTGGTTCTGGAGAGTGTATTAAGCGCATCGTAATCTTGTTAATTACAGACAGCTGTGTAGGATCTGAACTCTGGAAGGTTAGTAAATGTCCAGACTCTGCTCAGAGTTGTTGTGTGTCTTACTTCTCCGTGTCGAAGCTTTCCTCCCACATGCTGTTGGCCACGGCGTCTGTACCGAGGATGGTCGGGTCAGAGCTCAGGTGTGAGGAGCGACTCTCAGCGGACGAGCGCTCGGAGGCCATGAGAGACACGGACAGAGAGAGAGAGAGAGAGAGACGGAGACTGAACACACGGCCAGACCCGCAGAGTTAAAGAGCACTGACGCTCGGCACTCGAGCCGACAGCAGACAGATGGAGCCGACAGATGAGTGCTTCTGTCATATCCTGGAGCACAAAACCAGTTTGGTGAAATTGAGGTTTACACGTCATATGAAAGCTGAATAAATAAGCTTTCATTGATCTGTGGTTTATTAGGATAGGAGAGTATTTGACTGAGATACAACTATTTGAGAATCTGGAAGAAATCTAAATATTGAGGAAATCACATTTAAAGTTATCCAAATGTTCATAGCAATGCATATTACTACGTTTTGATATATTTACAGTAGGAAATCTACAAAATATCTTCTTGGAACATGATCTTTACTTAATATCCTAATGATTTTTGGCTTGAAATTTGATGCATACATTGTATTGTAGGCTATTGCTACAAATATACCTGTGCTGCTTATAAAATCTCACAGGTTTAAGAAACTAAATGCAGAGCAAACAGAGACTCCTGCTTATCTTAATATCTCAAACTGCTCACATTCGCTCAAGATGCCAAATCTGCTTCAAAAGTCAGAGATCTTAATGTTGGCTCAAACGTTTATATATACTCTTGATGTATGATGGAAGGGACTTACTTTGTGAACTGTTGACTCATTTTTGTTTCTATTTTTAGAATAAACATCTGAGACAAAACAATATATGTATTGCGTCAGGCTTCTCTTTGTCATATACACACATTTAAAAGTATATTAACATATGGACCTATTTATAATTTGATAAAATATTTTATTTATTTTTTTCATTTTATTATATAATGTAAATGGTAGGATGATTAGAAAAGTTAAAATATAATTATAAAGTGGGTGTATGCAATGCACATTTATATAGTCTATTGTAAAATATAATTTATTACAATTGTATGTACTGTATGTTTGTTTTTCTTTTATTATATAATATGGATTAGAGGAGGTTTATACAAGCATGCTTGTGTCTAAAAGTGTAATGTAATGCATATATTGTAATTTTATATAATTATTTTGATAAGTAAAATGTATGTGTGTGTATATGTATTTATATATATGTGTGTGTTTGTATAATCATCTATAATACAGTATATCTCATATAAATATTTGCTTGTTTGTTCCTTATTCTTGAGAAACTGTGCAGTGTTCTCTGATCTGCTGTGGGCTCCAGTGTTTTGAGAGTAATCCGTCTCACTTTACTAATCATCAGCTCAGGTGCTGCTGACAGTCATTACCGGTTACTAGGCGACTAAAACCCTGCCATTGTACCATCAACAACTTTAATATCGCAGATAAAGTCGATTTGATGAGATCCAAAAGAGCTAAATGCCAATGTATGTATGGATTCATACGGTGTCATTTAATTGCAAAATTCAATATTTGCTTTAAGCCAGACTTTTGAGGGCAGTTTAAAAAAAAATATACAAATTTAATATTATTATAATAATATGAATACATTATATATATATGTGTGTCCCTGGAGCACAAAAGTAGTCATAAGTAGCACAGGTATATTTATAGCAATAGTGAAAAATACATTGTATGGGTCAAAATTATACATCATAGGATATTAAGTAAAGATAGTTCCTACTGAACATGTATCAGAC
This sequence comes from Enteromius mattozi, assembly GCA_032359235.1. Taxonomy (NCBI): domain Eukaryota; kingdom Metazoa; phylum Chordata; class Actinopteri; order Cypriniformes; family Cyprinidae; genus Enteromius; species Enteromius mattozi. The sequence goes on along the minus strand of JAUMHE010000029.1, from coordinate 2,454,960 downwards.
TTAATTTTTGATTAGTTATATGCACTGCTAAGAACTTCATTTGGACAACTTTAAAAGTGATTTTCTCAACATTTAGATTCCAGATTTTCAAATAGTTGTATCTCGGCCAAATATTTCCCTATCCTAACAAAATGTCCATATTTCCGAACAAACCATACATCAATGGAACGCTTTTTATAAGCTTGTTGTCTTAAAATTGACCCTTATTATTGGTTTTGTGGTCCATATTGATCTTAAGTTGGAAATGTAATTGGTACATGTATGTGGTTTAAGGATTTTAAAACATATTCTAGTCTATTGGAATTACATTAAATGTTAAATAAATAAAGGATTTTAAACTTTTGCTGACAAAAATAATAAAATACAGATTCAATAATAAAATACAGATACAATACATTGATGTTTAACAATGGACGATAGAGATGCAATTGCTTTCTAGCGATTTCCCAGCCAAGAAACTTGGCAGTACAGCTCACATCTCTAAAATGCCAGTTCATGTTTTGGAAGAAAGGAGATGCACGTCAAATCAAATCGATATGTGACCTGTATTCCGTGCGCGCGCGTGCGTGATCCTCTGCAGATCGGAGCGTCGTCATTTATTCAAGCGTGAGAGGGAAAACAGTGCACTACAGCATCCCCGAGCAGAGGCTCATTCAGAGGAACGATCTCTGGCAATGTCTGAGCTCGGTGCTGGAGACATTAAATAGTGAGTACGATTGTGCTTTAAATTGATTAAGAGCTCGCTTGTGTAATAACGATAGTGTTTACTTGTGTTAGGGTGTTGTGTGTAGTTAAGGGCGTCGCATGTAAATTAGAATCTCTGCCCCTCCTTTATAGAGGTACACGCGGGAAACATGGGAACTTGTTAGAAGAAATTAGAACTGAATATAGTGTTGCATTAAATTAATGAAAATGGATGAGTAAAACTGACATACTGAACTAAAATATAGATTAAGAGGAGAAAATTTGATTTTTTTTGATAAACATCTGCAGCCTAGATAGACAGGTCTGTTTGCAGATTTTGAAATGTATTCATGTAGTTGCTTTGGTTCTATTTTCACAAGTGACACATTTTTTTTTAACTCCAAACTGATTGCATGTAGAACAGTTTCCCTTACAAAAGCATGGTGTTATTATAGAAAACAAGTTTTTTTTTTGTTTTGTTTTTTGGTGTAGCCTATTGATTGCCATTTGTATAACCACAGTTTTACTACAAATACTATGGTTAAACTCTGGTCAGTGTAGTATAGTTAATTTGTGGTTGCCATGGTAACCATGTTTTTTTTTGTTTTAATAAAGGTAAAACCGTGGCTATATTTTGTAAGGTTTGGTTTAATCACCACAATGCAGCAGGAGTATCTTTTCAGTTTGGCAAATGTAAAGATCAGCTCAATGTGCATGATCAATGTCAAATATAGGCATGCTAAATGTACAGTTGTTAGGAGTGCATTTACAGTACCAAACTGAACTGACATAAAATCTATAGTTTCCATAATCCTGTCTTTCCATTGTCAATTAAAATGTTTGATCAATGAACACATGACAATGAAAATTCAACACTTGTGAAAATTGCTTTAAAGCCAGAAAAAAATGTATGTCCTTGAAAAAACATATTTATTTGTTTATTAAGGTTTATTATTTTGTCAAAATATTCTTCAAATGTGTTGTTTTTGCTACACAGATGTTTCACATCCGTAACTAGGACATCACTAAATCAGATTGTGACTACTAGATCCTATCATTGGTTTCATGGAATCCCGACCTGCTTTCCTTCATCCCCCTAGAAATAATGAGCCCAAGGCATGTTGGGAATCTGAGTCCCAGCACAGAAAGGGAAACCGCTCTCCTGGAACCAGGACAAGACTTGCAGAGAATCATGGGATTGAAGTACAAGCTAAAGAGCAGGAGGAGAGATCCACCTCCAGGGAATCCGCCGGCCATGTGAAAACACTAAAACACAATGCATTAGCCTCCGCTGCCATTCCAGCTGCAGAAATGCTCCCTGCATCCACAGCTGCATCAAAAATACCCACCATGCACTCAGCAACAACCAAACAGGTCACTGCGGGAATAGCCAGTACAACTGCTATGGCTAAAACTGCATTGAAAAAAACAACCAAAACAACTACACTTGGAGTGGAGGTCTTAGGTTTATCCAGCCAAAGTGGACCCAGTGGTACAAAACCAAGACCCCCAAATGCGAGCCATGAGAAGAAGCTACAAGCGAGTGTGAAAGCGTTTCCCAATAACATGCAGAAAACTGCCTCAGCATCTCATATCATGGGCTCCACAGACTCCCCACAAAAGGCTCTTCAAAAAACATCATCTGCCTCCCATATTTCCTCAACCGACTCTCCCAAGAGTCTCAATCGGACTCTCTCGCATATTCCTAGAGCTACATCCAGCCCCAAACTTAAACCGCCCCATCCTGCTTCTCTCAAGGTGGACAAAACCGAGCGGATAAGAAGAGTCACGAGCAAAGAAGGACTGCTGTCTTCTCCGAAAGATAAAATGATTGACACGCTAGTGGAGAGCAACCTGCAACTAGGGACGAAAGCAGCAGTAGGGGGGAGTCCTCAGGGACGAAAGGAGGAAGAGATAAAGAGCGGGAACGAGAAAAAAGCAGAGATGCTAAGAGATGACATAAAAGACATTGTCCTTCAGGGACACGGTCTTGGAGGAAGTGGCGTCATCTCGAAATCAAAAGGTTGTGTAGAAATGTCCTCTCAGTTGTTGTGTCATGCCGAAAAGCTGAAAGAGCCTGAAGGCAAGACTGACGCATATGTCACGACCCAAGAGAGACACACAGGAAAGAGTCAGAGTCTCTGGGAAAGGAAAGGAAGGGAGGAAGCAGAGAGTGAGGAGAGGAGGAACACAGGACAGAGAAAGGAGGAAGCTGAGATTAAAAATGTCAAAATGGTCAAGAAGGATACTGTAACGAATGAGAAGGATAAGATTCCGAAACCCAAAAACTTGAAGGATGCTGTGACAATGACCGTTGAAGGTTTCCCAGTGACCGAGATGAAGGATGCAGCACTGCAGGCGGATCTGCAGCCGGTGTATGTTGACGTCGAGGTCCAGGTGAATGTGGAGGTCTGCAGTAGATCCACAGACACAGTTCCAGTCCACAATGTTCAACCCTGTCAGTTAAACCCGGAGATTGACCTCAACTCTAAAGCTGTCCTGCAAAATGAGCTCAACCCCAACAGCAACTCGGATTCAGATTGGTTGCCAGATGTAACCTCATCGGATCCCAAACCAACGGAAGCCAAGCCTAGATTTTTAGGTCCACCTCCTTACAAGTCTCCCAATATCCAGAAACCTGTTCAACACATCTGTCAAATAGAGATTGAACTTTGTAGCCAGTCCCTGGAAGTTCTCAGTTCAGTTCCCAGTGAATTTGACTCAACTTGTCAAGTGTCGACCGGGGTGGTGGAGAAGACCTCTGGGGACTCCTTGAAGCTGCTGGACTCTGGGAGAACTTCAGGGGTGGAAGGAGAAAAGGAGGAGAGCAGTGCACCACAGGAGATCGTCTGGGATGAGCAGGGAATGACGTGGGAAGTCTATGGGGCATCGCTGGATATGGAGTCCTTGGGATTTGCCATCCAGAACCACCTCCAGTGTAAAATTCGTGAACAAGAGCGGCGTATTGGCACACTCCGGAAGTCCATATGCCTCTCTGAACAATCGCCTGGAAAGGGCAGGATGGAAAAGAAGAAGAGGAACGTCTTCTGGTCACTGTTTGCTGGATCTAGGTGCTGCTCGAAACCACGACCCAAAGAGGAAGCAGAAAAGTGACTTGTTATGTAAATGTATTTTGTAAATGTGCTACACTGGAGATTGTATAGAAGATCTATAAATGTCTAAAAAAAATATGTAGCCTACTGTTGCTTCATGTACATTTTAGACCAGAGGTCACCAGACTCCTGGAGGGCCGGTGTCCTGCAGAGTTTAGCTACAACCCTAATCAAACACATCTGAAGCAGCTAATCAAGGTCTTGCTAGGCATATTAGAAACTTCCAGGCAGGTGTGTTGAGGCAAGTTGGAGCTAAACTCTGCTGGACACCAGCCTACCAGGACGTAGTTTGCTTTCCCCTGACCATGTTCAGAAGTTGAAGGTTCTGAAGTGATTTCTTGTCCTTGGCCTTGTCCCAAATGACAAGCTTGGTGTGAACTTACGGTCTCATGCCCTACGCTTGTTCTTTACTATGAAGTGCTTAAGACTAGAGTTTCCACTGTAGAGAGGTGACACTTTTAGCCATACTGGTACAGACTACTACTCAACTGTCAACCTTTCAGGTTCTTAAAGGGGTGAACTTTCTATCAACATTAATTCATGTTGTTCCAATCCTTCTGTGACTTTTTTCTTCTATAGACCCCTAAAGAAGAATGTTTTGAAAAACACTGGGTACCAAAAACTTTGGACCCCATTGACTTCTATTGCATTCCCAAAAAGTCCCTGAGACACTGAGTTTTGGATGTATATAATTGCATTGGACTATTCTTTTAAGACTCATTTCCTGCCCAATTAAACACCAATTTTATTTTGGATTAGTGTGTTCACACTGTTGCAGTACGGAGTGGAAATTGCTGTCCAACTTCTAACGTTTTAAAATGTTGGTATTTATTGAGGCCATGTGAACTAGCTTATTTAATGCATTTACTTAAACATTAATCTAAAAGTGAATTGTTCACTCATATGTAACTTTAATGACATGTTCACATTTTTGTACAGGCAAAAAAGAGTCTTCACTCTTGGTATTTACTTGTGCAAAACTGAATGTCACTATTTAGGTTAATATTTCACAAATTAAGTTTTGCATCACTTTTCTTAAAAAAAAAAAGAAAGAATGAAACTTTTCTTTGAGAACTGGTTTGACAACAGTTTCTGTATTACACTGTTTTTAGGAACCTTGTAGGTTTATTCTGAACAGTTAATGACTTTCTAAATGTGAGCGTTTTGGGCATTGCTAGGGTCAGAAGAGATAAGGGGCTTAGCCCCTAAGAAGTACCCCCCCACACACATATTAAGTGCAACATATTCCAAAAGATCAGGGGCTTTTGACAATACATCAGGGGCTTAAGCCCCCAAAGCTCCCCCCCCCTCGCAATGTCACAGAGTCACTGTGGTCACTCACTTGCACACTTGAGCAACTTCAAGCACTAGTAGTTGTTGTTAAGGCTGGTAGATGTTAATTCTATTAAAATGAATGAGTTTTGGTTGCTTTATCACTGCAAAAATGCTGTCAGTGCAAGCGTCCATTAGTGGTTTATAATGCTGCGCTGATAATCACTGTAGAGCACTTTAATGGAATAAAAATAATGTTTGTGATGTTCTACCTGATGTGATTTTTTTCAAGTTGAATTTTTAAAAATCTTGTGCATGAGCCTAGTTTTTGTTGTCTGATGTGAGAGCCCTTTTAACTATCATTGAGTCCTTGCACGCTGTATGATTTCATGTTATTTTTACCATGGTATGCGGACTTGACTGAATGAGGTCTTTGTGTTTTTGCGAGAGCTCTAAGTGATGTCTGCTGAATATTTTATCCTTTTCCGAGGACGAAAAGGATAAAATATAAAGGATAAAAAGACGTTGATATTGAGTTTACAGAAGCAAGCTTGGACTAAATTTAAGTATCTAAATGATGCCTGGATTGAGTCCTGCTGTAAATATTTCACTCAGGAGCAGTGGTGCAACACATAGTTAACATCTCCTATGTTCAGTTGACATTATGGACCCTACAGAGCACATGCCCTACATACTTCAGTGAGATGAACAGTGCAGAAAATTATAGTGCGATGGCTTTCTCTCTTCTATACCTCTGTTTTTGCTCTCTATACAGTACTTGTAATTATTTGGGCGGCGACACTGGACTGTTCTGATGAATGTTTGTTTAAATCCTCCAGCATTATTAGATATAAGTCAACATGAAACTTGTGCAGTTCAGCAATATATATATATATATATACACTACCGTTCAAAAATTTTAGAACAGTAAGATATTTAATGGTTTTTAAAGATGTTTCTTCTTCTCATCAAGGCTGCATTTATTAGATTAAAA
>JAUMHE010000029.1:2378910-2392081 GCA_032359235.1 Enteromius mattozi | reverse complement strand
GGACAGCACCTGAGTTAAATATATGAGTGTCACAGCAAAGGGTCTGAATACTTAGGACCATGTGATATTTCAGTTTTCTTTTTTAATGAATCTGCAAAAATGTCTACAATTCTTATGTTGTCAATATGGGGTGCTTTGTTTACATTAATGAGGAAAAAATGAACTTAAATGATTTTAGCAAATGGCTGCAATATAACAACGAGTGAAAAATTTAAGGGGGTCTGAATACTTTCCGTACCCACTGTATGCATGTTGTATGTATGCTGTATGAATGTATGAATGAATGTACTTTTTTTTTTCATTGCACGTTCCAATTAATCTCAATCAAACTGCAGTTGGGTTACTTTGACTACGTAAAAATAACTAAAGAATGCAGCTAACTTATAATAAAAAAAAATAACGTAATGAAAAACATGATTTTTGAAAACGAAATAAACTCTTCATATGTTTACATAAAAAAACTTGTGAATTTTATTATTATTATATATGTACTCAATTTTTTTTAAAGTAGTTAAACTGTCGTTTTTATTAAAAAAGATTCTATTTCCAGAACAGAATAAGAGATATAAAAAATTACTTAAATAGTTTTATACTAAATATTTTTTTAGCTATTGACCAACGTGTTTATTAGACTAGGATGAGGTAAAAGTTTATTTTAATTTTGTATACACATATCCACCAAGAGTACAGCGTGCGCGTCACCCACAACGGTGCGATGCGCGCGCCCGCTGCCACCACTAGCGCGCGCCGCCGTTGCTGCGGAATTGACGGGGCTGCCGTCGGCGCGAGAGCGGATACAGACACTCACCTAGAAAATAATGAACAACAAATTTGACGCGTGAGTAATCACAACGACGCTGCGCGTTAGCAGGGATTAGTCGTGGGTGAATGCAAATGCATGCGTTTCAAGCGTCTCGAACTCAGAGAGACAGAAAAGAGAGAGGGGGGGAGGAAAAAGAGGTGTGTCTAGAAGCTTTGGCATGAGCTGGGAGGTCACCATGTTTAGTTGCACGATTGGACTCCTAGGATTTTGTAATGGATTGTGTTTTAATGCATGCGGTGAATGCAGCATGCAAATGATCAATTCTAGAGCCAGTTCTGCATGCGCAGGGCCTCCAGGCCGAGGAAAGATCACCGGGGACGCGTGTGTGTGAGCAGCGGGGGCAGGTGCTCTGAGACCCGGGCTCCAACTCTTCTCTGCAGCCTGCTGGAGTGACATGTGGTGGTGTTGGCTGGTTATAAACACGCGAGGGGTTGTGCAGAAGCGAAACACGCCATACATGGCACGTGAAAATGAAACTACTGTATACAATCATGTAATACGTAAGCAGCGTGCTTTCTGTTTGCAAACTTTTCGTGCGCAACCGCTGACCATTATAAGCGCAGGGTCAAATAAGGTAGTGCAGTCTGTCTCTGCAAACTCAGACAGCAGGGCCTCTGTCCTTTCTCTAATAAAGTCGAGTTTTATAACAATATAACAATCCTCAGACATGTACTATAATTGCTTTTACAAAAAGTACCGTAAAAAAAGTGTGCACTTGTATGATCTAAATGCCTGCCTATAAAGTCAATGTATAAAATGAAACTAGCATAGTAAATGTTATGTTTCTGTTACTGTTTTTTTTATGTACCGTGGTAATTGGTTAGTAAATAATGTACATACACAACCTGTCAAAGAATTTTCAATGTTTAGGAAAAAACATCTCTGAAGCTCACCAAAGACGTGTTTTGCTATTTGATTAAATACAGTATAAACAGTAAAACTGTGAAATAGAGTATTATAAAAGTTTAAAAGGATGAGTTTATATTTGAATGTGTTTTATTCCTGTGATGGCATATCGGGAGTCTTTAGTCTTCAGTTGAAGAGCAAAAACAGTTTTACATAACTATTAACATAATGTTTTAGATGCGCTGTGGAATTGACAGTTTTGTCTTGTTTTAAGCCTGAAAGATGATGACAGTGGGGATCACGACCAGGACAACAGCTCACCAAAAGACGGGGAGAAGGAAAAAAATGACGAAGAGGAGAAGGACTCAAACACTACCAAGAGAAAGGTATAAATAGTCAGACAGAAAGAAATCATGTGTAAATTCTAAATTGTTTCATATAACTATGAGCTGCTCTATATCTTCAGGCGGTGGTCCCAGGGGCCGGTGAGCACCCTCTTCAGTACAACTACACGTTCTGGTATTCTCGTCGCACACCAGGACGGCCAGCCAGCACACAGAGCTACGAACAGAACATTAAACAGATCGGCAGCTTTGCTTCGGTAAACTACAGCTCACACTGATATATTTATTCAGGCTCGCGTAATGAAGATTCAAACTCAGGCACAGTGAGGGGGTGAAGTTAGACTGCATTACAGTAGGTCACATGATTGACAGTTCAACAGCTGCCCTGTGTTTGTAGGTGGAGCAGTTCTGGCGTTTTTATAGTCACATGATCCGACCGGGTGATCTGACTGGTCACAGTGATTTCCACCTGTTTAAGGAAGGAATCAAACCCATGTGGGAGGTGAGGGTCATTGGTTCACATGTATGTATCCTTCTAAATGACACATAATAGAATTTGGATTGTGTTGCATTATAGGATGATGCTAATAAGAGTGGAGGTAAATGGATCATCCGGCTTCGGAAAGGCCTGGCGTCACGCTGCTGGGAGAATCTGATCTTGGCCATGCTGGGTGAGCAGTTCATGGTGGGCGAGGAGATCTGCGGGGCCGTTGTGTCCGTTCGCTTCCAGGTACTGTAGTATAGTTGGTTTCTTTTATAACATGCAAATAAAAATTATTTCGTAAAATAGCACACAGAATATAGTGTCATTAGCAGTTTGGCAACTGTTGATTAAGAAAATTGACAACTGGTTGTGTTCACAAGTGGAGCTATTATAATGTCAACAATAGTTTTTCTCTATTGCAATAAAAATTGTACTTTTGTTTGAAGGAGGATATAATTTCTATCTGGAATAAGACGGCCAGTGACCAGTCCACCACTGCTCGCATCAGAGACACGTTACGCAGAGTCCTCAACCTGCCTCCTAACACCATTATGGAGTATAAAACACACACTGACAGCATCAAGTGAGTTATACAATATAGTCAGATAATTTTACTGTATTTAAATATTCTGATTATTTAAAAACTTTTAATGTGAGTATTGTGTATCAGTTTACTTGAGAATAGAATTGTGCATTAGTGTATAGTTTTTCCCCCTCATTCTTATTGTTTTTATTTGTAGTGCTGATATATTTGACAGTATTAATATACACATGTTGTGTGTGTGATCTTCCAGAGCTTGGGAGGATTTCCATGGTCTAGTGAACGCAAGTGGAGGCCGCTAGTTTTTCATCTGAAGAGTGTGTGACGGGTATAAACTCAAGACTGACACATAATCACTCACACTGAAGCTGCACAGTTCTCATTATGAGATATATATTTAGATTCATTTCCAGCATGTTCATCACTGGGTAAAAGCACTACCTTTTTTTTTTTTCCACCATCTACTGTAGATTATCAAGATATTTTTTTCACCGAAGAGGATGTTTCCAAGGAACTGATCCGTTTTTAAAAGAAAAACGAATGGGACGTCATGAAAAGAGTCAGCATGAAACATTTTTACTCTTGAAGACTTACGGCTTCTGTTTTTTTAATCATACAAACGCCACATCACCTGAAAACTCTCACAGAAGAAGAACAAGAAACCAAATCATCAACATGTGAACGAATGTTTTCCAGTCAGTCATTAGCTGGAGCTTTCAGAGGGACACAGCGGGACCACATAGTTCAGCCACTGTGACATGAGCTAATGGCTGGGAACTGCCACCGTTTTCCAAGAAGAAAAACAACAACATGCCCTTGTGTAGTACAGTCCCATTTCACTGAATCATCATCTGAATAACACAGTCTCATGAAGAGGAAGACAAGATTCATTTAGGTCATATTATTTACCAATGAGGTTGCAGGTTGATGGGGATATTTTACTATAGTGCAGTATTTTAGCTACAGTGTTGAGTTGTTTTAAAATAGAACTGTTGTACAAAAAAAATTATATTTCTAAACGTATTCGGAGAGCTCTATAATGGCAAACTTTTTATTTTTCCTGAGTTGAGAGAGTGTAAACCCAAAGGACAGTGCCCTGTCAGGGATGGGTACCATGCTGCCTGATTTCACTGTGCCTGGCCTTCGCCTCCGGCAAATCACTGATTCTCAAGATCGCTCTACACCCTGGCACTCCGCTGGAGGAGACCACACTGGAGACGCGACTCGTAGGACTCCAAGCCCTGTTTTAGAAATCACTCAAATAACTAACAAACACTGATCTGTTAATGGGGCTGTGTATCAACACCTACTTTATACTGCCTGAAATTCAGTGCTGGTGCTGGACAGCTGTATTCGAGGTACTTTAAAAAGTGAATAGGAAAGGTTTTTAATTATGATTGATCATAGCAATAAATGTCGATTATGCATCTGCTGCTAATTTTCAGCTGTGGCGTGAATCTGTTTTGTTGGTAGTATTTAAGTCTTGTAAAATTTAAAGAATGACAAATACATGTACAGCCCTGTTAATGCTAGCTGAACTTCACATGAAGGTATGATTCTGGCTTCAAAAGATTTATAGTTGTGTCGCTAACTGGAAACAGAAACAGGGCCTTTATACCCTAAATCAAAATATCAAGTGCTTAATAGACCATTCCAGAGTCTACTTCATATGAATATATTTGAATGAAGTGATACCTACTTAATTGTATATGAACTTCTTTTTTTTTTAAGTCTTTATTCATATTTGAACCTGTTTCTTTCTATGTAACTACCTGTAGAAGCTGACATGGAGTTAAATTATTAACAAATTAGCAACCTAAATTTTCTCAATCTTTATTACATGCAGAAATACATCCATATTAGTATTACAAAAGGGTGCATGTAACATTTAATATTTGCAAAGACTGACAAAGTAATATTCAGAAACATCACACATACTGATACTTTATTTTGCTTATGTTTTAGTTGAGTATTATATTTCATACATAAGGCTTTAATTGCCCATATACAGGGAATATTCATACTTTACAATAAAATTCAGATGCCCAACCTGAGAAAAAAAATATGCGCTTTGCCTTAGTTTCTGATATTTTTATGACCAAAAAGTCAAAAAGATACATTAGTGATAGTTTGAAATGTAAATAAAACAACTGTATAACAATACTTGCATAAAAAGCATACATATCAAATAACAACTTATTAGTAAAATTATATTTAAATGCTTAGTTTTATGATCAAAGCTAATTTTTTTGTTTTACTTAATAAAATCAGTGCATCCTAACCTGAAGGTGGAATTTTTTTTTACAATTATACTAAAATTCCTTTTACTTTCTGTAATTGAATGAACTAGAAGGGATGTAGTAGATTGCGTAAAAGAAGTTTGTTCATTTTTTAATCATGTTGGCCTTAGAAATTCGTCTATCAAATAAGTTCAATTTTAGTGTGCAAATGTCCAGAGGTGTGGAGAAGCTCTGTATAGAGATTCCTAATGTACACAACAAGTTCAGATGCAATTAGCTCAGAAAAGCATCAGCCATCTACATTTCCTGCAGTTGTCATAGAAATATATTACGAGTCACCAAAATTCTATATTGTTGGGTTCACACTTGACTTTGGAGCTGATGATAGCAGATGATGATAGGACATGAAGCTCATGTCCTTAAAAGTTTTATAGCGTTTCCACTTAGCTCATCTCAAAAAACATGTGATTCTGCAAAAGAGATAAATGATAAATTAATGAAATATTAATAAAATAGCAGCATGTGTGTTTGGCTGACAACTTACCAGCAGGAAGGAAGCAGCTAGTAAAAGCACTTTGGTATTCAAATTCATTCCTTGAGGCACTGAGAGAGAAAGATTTGTTTTTAATAGCCACTCTTTCAGCTGTATGTTAGCTACGAATTTAAAATTGTCACACTACACAGTATATAAAGATCTACAATTATTTGGTATATATATATGTGTGTGTGTGTGTGTGTGTGTGTGTGTTTATTTCAAATATGTCACTCATTGTTATGTCGTTGTAGACCACTTGATATGAATGTGTATATTAATCTTACCATCCAGTCCAAAATATTCATGATCCATGTTACAATCCTCATTATATCCAGGCCACCTTTTCCATATGCGCCCAATACTCTCACCGATACTGGAAACCAACTGATGACCTCAAAAAAACAAAATAATTAGAACAGAGCATAATTAGAACTGCATGTAGAAGGTGTGCGACACAAATGGCTTGCAGGAGGGTTTCTGACCTGCAGCTCCTGCTCAGAGAGGCAGCGAGTGTTGCAGCAGGAGCCCTGGATCCTCACGGCCGAGATGCCCTCAGAGTCACAAACCTCGAAATACGGTGTGAACATGCTCCACCTGATAAACACGTCAGGGCTTATGCACAGTCTTTTGTAGATTGCATAAGAAGAGTTTTCTCTGAGCCTAGAGAATGTTCGTTCGTGTGTGACTGATATTATGTTAGCCTGATATGACCTGATGCTGAAAGACTCGGTGTGTGACAACAAACAAACATGGCATGGTCTTTGTTCATGGCTGTCCTGAGAAGGAGGTCATGTTGATGGTTTCATCTCAGAAAGTTCATCGCATCACTCCCTATTCAGTCTGAGAGAGATTACTGGAGGGTTTTTTGTCTGTCGCAGTTAGTAGATACACAATGGTGACCTTATCTGACAGAATAGTTGGCATCATGATGAAACATGATGTGGATGGCCCTGTCTTCATAATAGATTTACAGTACAGGAGATTACTTCATCCATTAGACAACAGTTAGATCGGGTCAACTAATTTGATCAGACCAAAGTAATTATACAGCAGTTAACTAAAATTATATGATACCTTTTTTTTGTTCCTTTAAAATAAAATACAGGTTAACCACCAGATCCTCCTGTCAACCCTATTGACAAAGGGCATCTCAGGAACCACTCTCCAGTGGTTTGAGTCTTACCTCTCAGATAGGTCCTTCAACATATCTTGGAGAAGTGAGGTCCAAGTTGCAACATGTAACTACTGGGGTGCCTCAGGGCTCAGTTCTTGTACCACTTCTCTTCTCATGCTACATGGCATCACTATGTTCTGTCATTTTGAAACATAGCTTTTCATATCACTGCTGTGCTGATGACACTCAGCTCTACCTCTCATTATATCCTGATGATCCGACGATAGCTGTTCGCCTCTCTTTTTCTAACTGACAGTTCTTGTTAGATGAAGGACCATCACCTTCAACTCAACCTTGCCAAGACAGAACTGCTTGTGATTCCATCAAACCCATTGTTTCATCACAATTCAGTTATCACAAGCATTCAGTTATTAACCATAACTCCTCCAAAAACCTTGGAGAATTCTTTCAAGAACTTTTAAATGAGATGCTCCCTCATGGTGGAATGACCTGCCCATCTCTTGGATCTTTATTTGAACCTCTAACTCTAGCACTCTCTATTCTAATTCTATTATTTAAAAAGAAAATATTGCATGAGACTGACAGCATGAACTGATCTCTACCTTTGGTGAACTGTCCCAATAAGCTCTCTCTCTGGTGTATAGGCACTTATTTCCATCAGGCAGCAGCCGAGCCAGCACATCTCCGCTCTCAGGGGCCTCTCAAACAGAAAGACACACTCTGCATCCTTATCAAAGCCTTGTAGTGAACAGGATCGAGCTGGACCACAGCACTGCATACACATGCATGAGCTCTCTAACAGAGGAACACAAAAAGAGGTTTTGTGACATAGTTGCATTCAAAGTTTACATGTGGCTGCTTCGGTGTCTTTGAAAATGTATATAATCATCTTAAAGACTGATTCACAATATGACCATTTACAGAATGACACTCATCCTGTCTCTTATATTTACCTTCCACAGCCACAAAGAGCTGATCACTGCTTTCTGTGGAAATGCTGTATGTTCTCCGGGCTACACACTGAGGACCTGACACATCACAGAAATATAAACCTTTTAATAAACTTCTTTATATTTACACAAGATCTGCAAGCTATTCCACTATTCATAAATAAAAATATGCTGGATTAAAAAATCAAAAACAGGGATGGAATATTTTTGAATACTCCTTAATAAATATATGTCTGTGTACTGTGTATTGTGTATATATAAATACATACACATACAGTGTATACACACATATATCATGTAAACAAAAACTTTTTTTTTTGGATACGATTAAATTTCAGAGCCCAAACTTTTGAACTGTAGAGTATTTTTATTATCTTAATTATTTCTAAATTAATACAGCATACAATTGTTTATCAAATCCATTTAGTGTCTGTCTTTTGAATCATTTAATAAAAAATATCAGAAACCTTCAATGTTAAACCAACTTTAAAAGTGTAATTTTTAATAATTTTTTTCCTCATGAAAAATAGCCTAATCTATATTTATTTTATAGTTTGTTTGTTTTTTATTTACCTTGCAGTTCTGGTCTGGCAGTTATATAAAGTCTTGTGACTGGTGTCAGAACAGACAGTTTTCCCAGTCTTTCACTGTCTGTCTCTTTCCATCCAGGTCCTCTTGTCCTGTCTGTATCCTGGAGCACAGGAGTGAGGTCCTGCATGTCTTCAGTAGGTCTAATCTGCCTGTGGAACGCTCTGAAGAGCATGTCAATGTGTTTCTCCCTTTCCAGACCAAACGGAGGAGGCTGGGTGGTCACAGATGGGGAGGCCTGATTGATAGAGAGAGTGAAACACAGGAGGTAAAAACATGCCATATAAAAGTCAAAGTACATTTTTCTCAAATGTCACTAAGAATTAGTGTAAAATGACATGTTCAACTTATTTAATTTCTACGTATTTTGAAAATTGTGATAATTCAACCAAAATTTAAGCCAAAAAGTCAGCATTTACTAACCCTAATTTTTTCCCAAACCTTTATCAGTTTGTGTTCACGTTAATGTTAATCACAAAAGAAGACATTTTGAAGAATGTTGGTAACCAAATGCATAATAGGGAAAAATACTATTCATGTCTATGGCTAGAAACTGTTTGTTTACCAACATTCTTCAAAATATCTTTTTTCATGATCAACAGAAGAGTTTGGAACAACTTGAGGGTGAGTACATGATTACAGAATTTGGTCCCACTTTATATTAGGTGGCCTTGTAATTA
This sequence comes from Enteromius mattozi, assembly GCA_032359235.1. Classification (NCBI taxonomy): domain Eukaryota; kingdom Metazoa; phylum Chordata; class Actinopteri; order Cypriniformes; family Cyprinidae; genus Enteromius; species Enteromius mattozi. The sequence continues at coordinate 2,382,915 of JAUMHE010000029.1, read as the reverse complement.
CATTTAAATGAATCATTTAATACAGTGCACTTATTGCTTACACACATATTTATATTGTACTTATATTTTTAAAAATACCTGCATGTAAATACATATGTAACCAATTTCTGTAACATTACACTGTTGACCCATCCCTTCCAAACTCAACCATAAACCTGCCCACACCACCAAAGCTGTCCCTAACCTTACTCGTCTCCCACCTCAATAGCAGCAAATATGCCACCTAATATAAAGTGTGACCCAGAATTTTGGGGGCAAACCAATACTATTTCAGCTGCTAAATAGACATAACAACAGTTTAAGAACATCTCCTACCATTAGAGGTCCGCTGGGCAGGTGCAGTGGTGACAGAGAAACAGCTTCCAGACCAGCTTCAAATACTGTGTTAGTAGTTGTAATGCTACTCCTACACCAAACACCCCCCTCCTGCCCTGCTCTCTCCTTCCCGGATCTGGTCTTTGTCAGACAGAAAAGTAGCAGTCAGCCATGTAATTAAGATCCTCCCCAGGTTAGTGGTGGGTAGAAGAGTGACATTACCCAACCTGAAACAATTCACATAATTTCAAGCAGAAGAATCATCATTTACGTCTGAGAGAAAGTTGAAGTTTTTTATTTTCAGGAAAGCATCAACTGTTAAATCACCAAACAAAATGAAAGCTGATAAAGGAAATGACAAGCAAATAGCATGACCTTCATAATCATCAACATCTCATCAAAGCTCAATGAAGCTAGTCTTAAATGGCTTCAGATCCAACCAACTCTCTTCTCCGGAGACCTTTGATCACTTTTGATGGCCTGTAGCACTATTAAATTGAAGTGCTAAGAGCTCCTTTACCATAGCATAGAACAATCTGATGGCTTTTTGTCTCCCGAGCATCTTCAACAAAGTCCTCCAGGCTTCTGCTGGGGTTCCTCTGAGTCTATTATTTGGTCTTAAACTTGCGTTCAGCCTGTGATGTCTCCAGGTGAGATTTCAGGCAGGTATTTTTTGGGGTCTCCAGGGAATGGCTGAGATGGTGCCTGGTTAAAATGTCCCGTCAGGAAGATTGCGATGGTGCCCAGTATAAACAACAGCGCCATGACGATGAAGCACATCCTGTCAATCACCCTGGCAACCAGAAACCATTCTTCATTTTCCTGCAGAGTGAGAAGAAAGGATGATTGGAATTCAGACGTCAACACCAGTTTTCCTGGGATTGGAAGGTTAAACCCTAACACAAACATCTGCTGTTCTTGTGCAAATGAAAGACACATTCAGCCTCATGTTTGGAGAATTCTGGAGCAGTCACTCACACTTTGAAAGTCATTTTGGTGTTTGGCACTTTCCGCGATGTGTTTACAGGAAGACACACACTGCTGCACTTCTGGTGACACTGAAGCCAAACTGAATTCTAGATCCTGTGCTGTGTTCCCTCCCAGACCGTTTTCTGAGGTCAGACCACAATAGAACAAATTTAAGGCCACAAACCAGCTTCTGAGATTTACTAGAGTATTTAACATAAAACATTTTCATTTACATTTTTTTCATTAATATTATTCAAAAAATTATTTTAAATACATATGGGTAGTTGACATATCAATGTGTCCTATGGTGTGACAGCAAAAATGTAAAAAAGAAAAAAAAAAAAAAATATATATATATATATATATATATAAAGTTGACTTTGGCCTGGATTTCACAGAGAGGGTCACAATTGTGATTATTAATATATTTGTGGAAATTGTGATATCAGTTTTAGAATTTAAAAGAAGAAAATTTATTTTAAATTCCTTGCTTTAAAATCTTTTCTAACCTTATAAATGTCTTTACTCTCTGTTTGAATCAATGTAATGCATTCTTTCTGAACAAAAATATTAATGCATTCTTTCTTTGCAAAAATATTAATTTCTTTCCAAAAATATATCAATTAAATTAAACTTACCAACCCCAAACTTTTGAATTCTAGTTTAACTCACGTATTTTCTCTAGTGTGTTTTTCAGAAGCCCCTTTCTCTCCTTCAATCGACTGAACATCAACTCTGAGCGTGCTGTTCTGAACATGTATTCGTCAGCCTTTGCTATTAATCCCAAAGAGCTCCGTCTCCTGCGTAGAAGCGGGGTGCCATTGCCCAGGGCAGACATTTTAAAATCCCCTTCCTCCTGCTCAGGTGTCCAGAGCTGCATCGTCATCCTCAGCAGACGAGGAAGGATGTTCAACAAGACCTGAGTATCCCCAATATGGAGAGAAAAGTAATTATATAATAACTTCTTACTTAATGGACAAAAATGTTTAGCCCAGTACCTTTCTGATAGTGTTGCTCATGGGGTGTGTGTTTGGAGTTCGCAGAGAAACGTTCAACACCACCACACAGTTCATCACAGTTATTGTGGTCACAGACATCACAAACATCAGATACCTGCCAAAAGAACAAAAATTTCTCTGTGTAAACTGTGTTTTATCTCATGTTGGACGCATTGAATACAAGTTTATCAGAAACTGCTAAAAAAAGATGTAAAAACACAGACTCACTTTCCGATGAGAGGAACAGCTTGGGAAGTTTCTGGCACTTTCTTGGCAATAAGGAACAGGAAGACAGTCTGACCAAGCAGGATCGCAATGGTCATAGTACATTTCTGTCCTCCAGCTATTAAAAACAAACAATTAGTTCAACAGATTAATCACAAACGTACTTATCAGAAACTGATTCATTTCATAACTAAATGAAAGGTTAAAGTGATTCTCTTACTGCAAAAGTTACTAATTCACTTAATTTTGATTATCTTGAAGCAAATTAGGTCATGATTTTTATTGATAAAGACATTTATTCACATGTTTCCCCCATAATCCCTAATGGATGACATTACTAACCACTCTTTATGTTTAGGTCCTCGAAAAATCCCTCTACATTTGTAAGAACTTGCTGAGAAACAGCAAGTCCATTGGTCACAGTGACATTTGTTAGCATTTGCTATGGAGCCTGACCTTTGGCCGGCAGGAAGTAGACGAGCAGCCCAAGGGATGAGAAGAGGACACATGGCACGATAATATTAATGATGTAGAACAGCGGTTTCCTCTGGATGATGAGGAAGAAGATGATCTCCTGGTACTCCAAATCATCTGGGCTGTATCGCTTGTTCACGACCTTCTTCGCAGGGCGGTGCTTAATAATCCATTCCCCATTCTCTGAGCAATCAGGGCACAGAATAAAATGCATGGTAATGAACATTATGATTATTAGTGCTGTTTGCTGAGACAGGCTTTAGCCTACTATATTCATCCTCGAGGTTAATGATCATTTGGTAAACTGGTAGTGAGATGAAATAATATCCAGAATTCATCAACACATGTGATATATTACGTTTCTAAGTACGCTAATTGTATTTGTTTGTATTGTACGATAAAATGGCTAAAAAAGTACCACCTTCAGAACCTTAGCAACCACCTAAAATACTGCATAAATGCATAGAAACAACTGTATTTTTTTTTTACCTTGACATTGCTTTAGGGAAGCAACAAATGCACATGTACTGCTATCTGCTGTATTTATATATTTACTGAATTTATGGTAAAACAAGTTAAGTAAAATTTATATATGTATCACAATACATATTTCATGCTTCAAAGCAGCTTTACAAAAGATCATGTTAATGTTTATAAAATCTTAATTTCTTGCCTCATACTGTTGAGATATGCTATATTGTATACATCGCCCTACACAAGTACAGTACTGTGCAAAATCTTAGGCCACTAGTATTTTCACCAACATAAAAAAAAAGGTTTCAAGTTGGTTATTTCTATCTTTTGCAGTAGCGTGTCAGTTGGAAATATCAGTTTACATTTTCAAACATTATTTTTATGTGTAATAATGCAGTGAGATTATTTTCTGCTCCACACAGAGATCTGATCTGATCATCATCCAATCTGTCTGGAATGACATGAATTAACAGAACAAACTGAGACAGACTAAATCCAGAAGAACTGTGGCAATGTCTCCAAGATGCTTCAAAAAAACCTACCTGCAAAG
>JAUMHE010000029.1:2359342-2378810 GCA_032359235.1 Enteromius mattozi | reverse complement strand
TTTACAGAACAAGAGTTAAATCACAATTCTAATATTATGGCATTAATATTAATGCCATTAATGGTATTAATTTCTTTGGGTTAAATTGTTAAATTGTAGAGGTTTTATTTTTGGTGAAAACAAAATCTTATTGGTCGCTGGGAACAATAAAAAAAACTAGCTAAAATATTTATTAAACTAACTTGCAAGGTATGCCAAATCTTGTGAATGTTGGGCATCCAAATGGCATTATATGGTAAAATACGGTATGGTGCTTTGAAATACTGAAATTCTTGTACTATGGTATTTCTAATTAACTCCAAGGTACATCTGAACATACCATGTTTAAAATATTATGTAAGTACTGCAGCACCATGTCCAAAAAAATAGTAGTACCAGATTTCTGAAAAAGTATTTATATGTTGTAGTGGACAGTAGTTATCGTAATATTTTTCAATTTTTCTCTACAGTTGGTTAAATGTCTAAAGAAAGCTCTGGAACCTGTGCTGACGGACGTAAGGATTGACTGGTATGTGCCAGACAATGTGGAGGCCCTTCTCTCACCCAATGAAATTCCTCCACTCTACCCTGGCAACTGCTTGATTGGCTATTGCACTCTATATGACGTGTCTGGATTCAGGGCCCAGAAAAGTGAGGTGAGACATTGTACAGTACCACTCTTAGTTCACTATGTGCCAAATAAAGATGTGTTCAAATAAATAAGATGCAACCAGTTGCATAAAGTCTTAGTTTGTGTCTGTACACTTGCTCATAAGCAGGTGAAGCCTCGTCCATACAAAAGCCATCCACAAGGTTCAGCAGGGTCGGTTTTCGAGCTCTCCCCCTCAACATCTGAGCTCCTTCAGCCTCTGGTTCCTCCGGAGGAACGTGAGAGAGATGCTGTAAAAGAGTGTGTGGTGGAGGGTGACTTTGAGGAAGCGCTGCGGGAAATTTCAAGAGAAATCTCTTCTGAATTCTCCTGCGCACATGCCACCGATAACGCCATCAGCCCTGGTAAGACTATAGGATCTGTTTTTGATTTAACTAGATTGCCACTTAATGCGCTAAGGTTTAGAAGCAGTAGTAGGTCTATTTCATTCATTCAAAATTTGTGTGCAGTGCACATAATGCAATCTTAAAGGCATAGCCCCCCCAAAGTGCAACATACATTTCTCATTATCTGTGGAATATAAAATATTTTTTGAATAATGTTAATAACACCGCACTGCATCATATTTACTCAGTGAGTACTGATTCCAAGAATACTGCTTATATCTCTCTTTATAACTGTCTCATAAATATGTATTTTCTCTTTTGACAGTCATTTGTAAAGTGAAAAAGTAGCAAACATACCTTATTTTATCCACAGGTGGCGACACTGACTACAGCCCCAGTGATGTGCGCTGGCGTATTCAACAGGAATCGTATGTCCAGGATCAGTATGTGTTGACACACTGTTCTCTGAGCAGTGAGAAGGTCTTCTCGTCTGTTTCTCCCCAAGCGGAGAGCTCTGTGCTGGGCATGGGATCTCTGCCACATGGCTTGGAGAGAATGGAGCCCACACAGGGTAGAGGACTTTCGCGCTGGGAATCTCCGTGGACTCAGAACACCACCTCTTCAGGGGACACCGATTCTGCATCAGGGAAGGTGACAGCAGCAGATGACCTTTATATTTAAGAATTCACTACACATACTGTAAAGAAAGTTTTACATATACATGTAAATGTATTTAGCAGATGTTTTATCCAAAATGACTTAAAAAGATGAAAAGTTTCCAATTTTTTATTTCTATTTTGTACAGGTTCCACATTTTATTAACCACTTTTACTAAACATTAAATACAATGAAATCAAAAAATTAGGTTGCTAATATATACAGTTTAATGTAAACACTTTACAATAAGGTCTCATTCATTAACATTAGCTTGAACTACCAATGAATATGTATACTTAGCTAGTACATTTTAAGTTAAGCATATAGTAATATACTTTAAAACTTGATAACATGAGCAACAAACAACTGTATTTTTAACATTAATAATGGTTTTAACATTAATAAATCCTGTAAAAAAATATATTGCTCACTGCTAGTTTATGTTATGCACTAATGTTAACAAATAAGACCTTTTTGTAAAGGCCATCCAAGATGTAGATAAGTTTGTTTCTTCATCTGAACAAAGTTGGAGAAATTTAGCATCACATCACTTGCCCACAGAAAGATCTATTGCAGTGAATGGGTGCTGTCATTATGAGAGTCCAAACAGCTGATAAAAACATCACAATAATTCACAAGTAATCCACACAACTCATGTCCGTTAATTAATGTAAAGTGAAAAGCTGTATGTTTGTAATAAACAAATCTATCATTAAGATGTTTTTTACTTCAAGCCATAGTGTTCAGGCTACAATATAAGTCCTCTGTCTAAAAAACTGTCTTAACTATAATTCTAACAGTTAGTCTCTATGTTTCTGTAGGCTAGCAAGCTCTTAGACGAGTCTCGTCGCAGGCAGAAGGCACTAGCTCGCTCTGCTCTGGCTGGCCGAAGTTTCTCATCTCCGCAGGGTGACCTGGACATGCACCGGCTCAGGAGGGCGCTCGAGAAGGTCTCATTTGAGCAAGCCATAGGGGGCCGACTGGAGGAGAGTGACACAGACACTCACTGCACTTCACGAGGAGGTCTATCCCGGCCCAGCCTGACAGACTCCAGTGAGGGAAAACAGTCTTATAGTTTATGCATTAACATAAATACACAGCTGCAAATTAAACAAGGTCCTAATATTAAATCACACTTTTCTTTTTACCTACCACTCTCTATCCAGATGGCCTCCTGTTCCCCGCTTCCCCACTAGACTGGGACACCTTCACCGATCCTGAATGCCTATTTTCAGCCGTTCCTCTAGGCGAGTTTCAGGCTTCAGGGGCCGAGTGCCGCTCAGTCATCCATGGTATGCTAGGAGGAAGGGCCGTGTCCTGGGAGGTCCGTGTGGATCTGTCTCTTCTGTGGGACACTGAGAGCTCAGCAACCCTGTCAACCAGCACTGGGTCCTGGGATGAGATTATCCACCAGCTGACCGCAAGATCTGTCATCAGAGACTTTGAAAACATGGCGGAGAAAGAAACAGATATAGAAGTTGAAAGAGGTTTAATAGGAATAACAGTCAACAAAATCTTAAATTTTAAGTAATACTCCGGCTACTGTATTCACATGTTTTTTTTTCTGTTGTTTGGGTGTGTATTCTGGTATGAATGTGTGTAGGTCCTTCCAAACGCTACAGAATGAAAGCAATTCAGACCAGCAAAAGCTGTGGAATTGTCTGCACGTACACAAGCTTCACCACCACAGAGACCAATACGAGAAATCAACCTGAGAGCACACGCATGCGACACACAGGTACACAACCCACACAATCTCACAAAGAGACTGTGACACGAAGCAGACAAGCTAAACTACATGAGGGAATATTATTCTCCTGTGTGTGTGTTAGGTGTGTTGTTTGGGAGCAGACACACTGGCAGCAGAAAACAGAAGTTGTGCTCGGTGGGATTCGGACGCCGTCCCTCCAGCAGAGCCAATGAAGAAACAGAAGATACACACACCTCGACAGGTTAAATGTGCACGCCCATAACAATAAGTAAAATACACTACCATTCATAAGTTTGGACTCAGTAAATTGTAGTAACTGTGATAGAAAGTCACAATTCTATTGAATAAAGTCAGAATAGCGAGTTTATATCTCGGAAATTTTAATTTTATAACACACAATTGTGAACAAGGCAATCTATGAAAGTTGTGCAAATGAATTTCTGTTGTTTTCTTGGACCCAGACAGAGACGATACACCTGCATCCCCTTGTAGCATGACATCCTGGGACAGCAGTGAGTAAAGGAGAAGGAAAAGTGTAGTTACATTTGTGACATATCAGTAAAATTTTACAAAAACATTATGTATTGTCAATAGTGTAGTCATGCATAAAGCACTTTTAAACCAAATATGCATGACCAGCTTCACAAGTGAAATGCGTTTGCGAATTTGTCATCTTTATATCACTCACAAAACTGTGACTGCACCTTTATGACTGTCTATACCTTAAAAATGACCCAGCATTTCATTAGTGAATTGTGGGACTAATAATAGTGTGTCTTTCAGGCACAGGAGGAAGCATCAGTCCATCAGCGGTGTCTTCTCGCTCTCAGCGCTCTGTGGAGAGTTTCTTCGGGTCCAAGTCAGTGCTGCTGACCCGCATAAGTATCACACTTAGGAATTAATTTAAATCACACTGAATTTCTGTGTTCTCCAGGTTCAATCTCGGCAGACTAAAGGGCAATAATGGAAAACAAGCTCCTCTCAAATCTCACTGTCTTTCTGCAGAGACTGACAGACACATAGAGACAGATACGCCTGACTACTTGCCCCTGGTTGGTGTAATTCCATACTGATTTACAAAACTAATCACCATATACGGTCAAAGTCACCTACATCTCTTTTCGTGTCCCCACAGGTGCGCCTACAGTTGGCGTCAGGTGCATTTCTGCTGTGTGATTCCTACTCGGAGTGCATCCAGATCCCTCTGGACCGCCTAAAAAGAGCATCCCCGTACCTTAGCCACCGCAGCAGTCTTAGCCCTCCTTTCCGTTGTACCTCACCACCCACGTCAGCGAGACACATGCGAGACTCATGGTCCGATCTCTTGGAGGAAGGCTCTCCAAAATTGGTAGGCGGAGTCATGCAGGCTGACAGTGGGCGGGGCTCTGAGACTGACACTTGTGAAGGCCCTCCATTGGATCCTGTAGAAACCCATGGAGAAGAACTGGCGCAGATGGATGTGGAGAGCTCAAGTTGGGCCACAGCCGTGGCTTTGGCCTGGCTGGAGCACCGCTGTGCTGGGTTTTTTGTGGAATGGGAACTGGTAGCTGCTAAGGCAGATTTCTGGCTGAAGTGTCAGTCGTTGCCAGAGGGTGTTGACCTGGCAGGGCTGAGGGCAGCAGCCAGGCAGCTTTTCTTGCTGTTGCGCCACTGGGATGAAAACATCAAACTAAACGTGCTCTGCTACAACCCCAATAACATGTGAAAGAGGACCCCAAAAACATGAGCCACCAGGAATTGAAGCCTCAGAGATGAAGGTTTTTGGGTCTTTCATTCAATTTAAACTTGTTGGCTAGACTCGCAATTCAACTTTATAGCAAAATAGAATTAATTTAAGATGCCCTTCAAAATGGAGATAAAGGATTGTAAGTCATGCTGCAGTTTTCCCTCATGCCCAGACTACAATACTGTACAAGCTTTGCCTTAATCTTTGGGCCTCTGTCTAATTATGCAGTAGAATGTAGTTCAATGCAAATGTGACCGCACTTTATCTTAGCAATAGCAAAATGACTAGTATGGGATGCTTTGTGGAGCCAATCACCAAACATATATAGTACAGCAGGCCAAAATTACACATTCTTGCCTTAACTTACACTACTGTTCAAAGGTTTGGTTTTAATCAAAAGTGACAAAAGATTTACAATGTTACACTTGATTTTAAATGTTCTTTTGAACTTTCTATTCATTAGAAATGTGTTTCCACAAAAATATTAAGCAGTACAACTGATTTCAACATTGATAATAAGAAATGTTTCTTAAGCAGCAAATCAGCGTATTAGAATGATTTCTGAATGATCATGTAACACAGAGGACTGGAGTACTAATGCTGAAAATTCAGCTTTGTAATCACAGTAATAAATAATATATTAAAATAGAAAATATTTAAAACTAATGTATTTTTGATCAAATATATTCAGCCTTGGTGAGCATGAATGACTTAAATTTTAAAAATCTTACTGAACCCAACTTTTTGAACAGAAGTGTGTAACAGTTGCTTGAATTTGATTAATCTATTTCTTACTTTAGTCAAGTTTTAGACTCAATTGGACTTTATTTTAAACCACCTTTTCTCCATCGACTGATTCGGTCAGTATTAGGGTTAACCATTTAAACAACATTGGTAAATTGTATTTTTGTAGGCTCATTTGTGTTTTGTTTTTGTCAGTAATTGAACTGTGTGTGTTCGGCAATGACTGCTTGCTTTTAGCCTTGTTGGGATATTGGATTTAGGGATTTAGTTTGTTCTTTTGGGGTAACACCACAAAAACAATCTGCAAAACTTGGGGCTATATTTTTCATATTTGATCATAGAAAGAATCATAACTATGGTAACTATGAGTGTTATGAAATTGACTTTTTATTTTCAATCACTTACAAATCTGTACAATAAAATGCTCTGAATGATTCCAAATGAAGCTTCTTCAGGTTTTAAGATACTGTCGTTTCAAACATTAAGGGCTTTAATTCACTTAACTTTCAGGCTGGTTTTGCCCATATTTTCATACCATGAGCCTGTTAAAAAAAAATGTGGAAATGAAATAAAAATCATGGACAACAGTTGTATTGTGATTACCGGCTACACTTTGGATTAAGCAAATGCATATCATGCAACAGCAAGCATATCATAAGATTTAAAAAATAAAAATAAAAATATGAAGCATTTCAGCAATGAATCCATCTCTTCATGCTAGAAAGAAAAACAACAACAAAAAAAAGAAAGACCAGACAAAAACAAACAACTAAATTACTAAGAAAAAAATGGAAAAGCAGATCTATGCGGTTCCTTTGTGCCCTATAAATGTAACTATATCCACCTTTTGAGACACAATTGTGCATGGCTGGAAAAACCTACTATTGAACTATTAAAGCATTATTTAATTACCACTATCATGTCCTTTCAAACCTGTATGAATTTTTCATCAAATTAATATATTTTTGATGAAATCTGAGCTTTCTGACCATGCACAGACAGCAACGCAACTGGCACATTCAAAACCCAGAAAGGTAGCAAGGACATTGTTAAAATAGTCCATGTGACTCCAGTGGTTCAGCCGTCATGTGATGAATCTACTTACTTCCTGACTCAGAAGCAGGCGTTTTCCAGATGTTCTACGCCATGTTTACAAGGTGAGGAAGACATGTGTTTTGTGTGTACAGCGTGCATGTTCCTCAGCTTGTAAACATGCTGCAGTACATCAACAAACATTGAAGACTGACACAGACGAGAAACAATTGTTGAATGAAGTTACGTTTGTTTTCTTTGCACACAAAAAGTATTCTCATAGATTCCTAAAATTACAATTGAACCACTGATGTCTCATGGACTAATTTAGTCCTTAATGTCTTTCTTAGCCTTGAACGTGGTAGTTGTGTTGCTGTCTATGCAGGGCCAGAAAGCTCTCGGATTCATAAAAAACATCTTAAATTGTGTTGTGAACTTGAACGAAGACCTTACAGGTTTGGTACGACATGAAGGCGAGTAATTAATGACAGAAATAATGGGTGAACTAACTCTACACTGTTTAAATGCAGAGATATTCTATTATATGTAACATCTTGTACAAATAAACTGTCCTGAATGAGTCCATTGGCCAACAAGACAAGATCTTTAAGGTCTCTCAAAGGTCAACTCTGTTGAAATGCTAAATAAAAATGATTACTTTTATATTTTCCTTCCAATAAAGATTCATTCACATTTCCCAAATCCCTGACTATGTGTCACATTAGTCTGTGAGAATCCTGAGAAGCATTGTAAACTCTCTGAAATCCCAGAAAAGAACCTTCAAATGTCCTCCATTAACAAAAACCCCTGGTACCGACTCCGGGCACTGGTCCCTGGCCGCCCCTGTGTGTCCGTCTTGTATAGGAGCTTGCAGATGGAGCTTGAGGCCAGGAAACATCCCACACAGCGAGTGCCCTGGTCAGGTAAAGGTTTAATGGCGTTTAGCCTTGTTTTCTGACTTCTGAGATGGAAGAGCTGGGGTCGGGTTGAGCCACAAACAGAGCAGGATGATGAAATGGCAGACATGCAGCGATAGAGAGCTGTAGTTGGTGGACGGATACGTGTTCCAGGACAGCTCTATCAGACCCAGAATCAACACCCTAAAAGAGTGAATAAGAATACTCACTGCATAACTAAACTTCTAATCCCAAACAACACACGCTAAACTAAATAATACACAAAAATATATACAAACATATATACAGATATAAACAAAAGCTAAGTGTGTTTTACCTGAGCAGGTGGGCAAGTTTCTTGACTCCTCCACTCCACAGCAGGTAGGGCAGCGTATGGAAGTACCAGACATAAAACTGATAATGCAGTGACCTACTGAAGCACATCCCAATGAAATTAGAAGTGAAAAGAATCAAAACGGTCTGTATGATCCGGGTTAAGGAACCATTTTCATCATATCAACTACAACTAATAGTGCAAAGTTCAATCCATCATACATTTGATTTAAAAAAAAAAAGAAAACTTTAAAAGGATATGATCAGCATTAAGCTTGTGTACAGTCTCTTTTCTTGCAGACGGATCTGTTAGAATAGACCAAATACTGTTCCCAGACCTGTAACAGACAATTTTTAAATGACACCGTCAGAAGAACATAGGAATGTTTTTGTTACACAAATTAAGCTGCAAGACCAATTAAAAGTCTTTAAATATTTTTTTAAGACAATTTTCTTAACATTTAAGGTGATTTAATCACGTAAAACACAGCTAATAATTACAGGTTTAATTGGGTTTTGATTTTTGTACCTCTTCCATCTCTTCAGCGCAAACAGGGCCAATGTAGTAAAGTGAGCCAACAGCAGAGCCAAGTGAAAGTATCGACTTAAGAACACATCCTCAGGAAGAAAACGCCAGTTCACCGTCCACTTAAACAGAAACTGTCTGCCCAAGTCAAACGCCCGACTAACATACCCAACCGGGTTCACCAAGAGGAACGGCAGTCCCAGTACCAGCTGAAAAGGAGAAAAACAAAGTGGTACATTAATAACTGGTGTAAAACAAAAGCTGATTCACTTGATGAATATGTGAATGTGTTTGTTTAAGTGTGTCTAACCTGAATTACAGCACAGAGAATGAGTTTTGGTAAAGTTCTCCATAGGCCGAACTCACACAGGAGGAGGAAGAGGAGACCAGGAGCGAAGAGCAGAACATTCATCTTCACAGACACAGCTAAACTGTCCACAGCACGGACAAATACATACTTTAAATGCACACACACTGTTACTGTTATCTCTTTTACCATTCATCTCTTACTCCATGTAGAATGAAGGTGTTTCTACTTGCCTGTAGAGGGCACATCCTAGAGTCCAGCGGCTATCCAGGAAGAGATTGATAGCTCCGAATAACAGCATCATGGCCACAGGATCATTAAAGAGACGCAAGATAAAGATGGAGTGAATCCGATATGAAGCACAGCAGACAAAGAAGAACACATACGGAGGAACCTAGAGAAGAATAAACAGACAAGCACTATTATTAAGACACTGTGAAAAACCATGAAAACAAACTTCTGTATGTGTCAAAAACAAGAAATTAGCAATGCACTGCATTATTAGTAAGGTGTTTGTCATTGTTAACCAGAGATGAGTCGTTGCTGAATGACATAATGGTTTATATTAAGAGGTTTTTGACTTGCAGTATTTGTTTAGCTGAAGTTGGATATAGGGGTCATAGAATGAATGCATGTTGTAGAATTAATGTACACTGTATTACATAAATCATACACCACCATTTAAAGGTTTTGGGTAAGTAAGATTTTTGAAAGAATCTCTTATGCTGACAATGACTGCTTTTATTTAATCAAAATACAGTAACAGAAATATTGTGAACTAGTGTTTACTATTTAAAATCATCTTTGTTTTTCTTTTTAAAATTTAAATCTATTTTAAAATGTAATTGATTCCTGCAACGCAAAGCTGAATTGTCAGCAGCAATTACTTCAGTCCTCGGTGTCACACACGTGATCATTTTAACACGCATGTGATTTGGTGCTTAAAAACAGGTCTTATTTTTAACAATGTTGAAAACAGTTGTGCTGCTAATATTTGACTAGAACCATTATATTTTTTAGGATTCTTTGATGAATAGAAAGTTCAGAATTTATGTGAAACTGCTTTTTCTTCTAAAGTTAATCTTACCGACCCCAAACCTTTAAACAGTGGTTTTGTATATGTCAAAATCTCAATGAAAAGATCCTGGCTGTTCTTGGGTAAAGCAAAAAGTACAGAATGTACAGAATATGGTAAACTACATGGATTTGCATTATATGGGGTCATTCATTACCTTTTTGGTGTGATGGTAAATGCGGAACACAAGCAGGAGGGTGATCAGGTAGAACACAGCGAACATATACTGACCCAAACGAATATTCTGTCCATGATCAGTAAGATAATACAGTCCGGTGAATATATACACAAAGCCAGCTGGATACCTGAAACACACATTAAGTACATACAATCCAGTACATAATTAATGGCTAGATTTTAATTTAATATGCCATACTACTGCCAGTGTTGGGGATTAATTAATTAGAAGTAATGGATTTACATGATTTACTTACAAAATAAATGTAACTGTCATTAGTTACTGAGGGGCAAAGATTGTAATTAAATTACAGTTACTTATGTAAATGTTAAGGTAAAAGTGTTATTGTTAGATGCCAATGTTTCCTGTAATATTGATGCAAAGATTAGATTTCAAAAACAGTATCATAGATACTGAACTATATCTTGTTATGATTTTAAATTTGTATTTAAAGTCAGAGCAAAATAATCTAACAGAAAAAAATAATAATAATTAATAATAATAATAATAATAATAATACAAACTAATCAGTTACATTACTTTAATAAAATAATTGCACTATAATTACATTTTCAATATGATGTCTTTCAATCTGCAGTCTTTTACTTTTCCAAAGTAAATTATTACTGGACATCTAAAAGCTGAAATACTCTACAGAAATGTTTTATTATGTTGACACTTACACCAGCGGCCCGGTGTCGCCCTTCAGCTGTGTGTAGTCATATGTGCCGTTAATAACTCCCTCCACCTCATCCATATACGCCTTCCAGTCGATCTCTGTATCTACACACAACACGCACCTCATTACACAGAGCAATCACGAAGGCATCTCTCTGCATACTGCGATGCAGCGTCATGTTGGCTATACGGTGAGCGCGACTGACAGACATGAGCAGTGGGTCTGTGCACGTGTTCCTTTTAGGAAGTATCAAATACACAACTTCACCAGACTATAATTTTGGAAGGTAAGTGTAACAGTTGAATATGTATGAAAAGGGAACGGATGAACAACCGCATTAACAGTGGTTTCCCGTTTGAATACACAGAAATCGAGCAGTATGGGGTTTCTTTAGTCTGCATTAAAAAGTTATTCACTTCTCCGAAGATCCAAAGACTCTACTGCACTTACATGCAACTTTTTGGATCACCCATGTGTTAATCCCAATTTCCAGGAACCAAAGGACAGCCGTGACCAAAAACGTGTACTCTGCTTTGAACAACACCATGTGTTTGTCCTGCCATATGGAGGAAAGAGTTTTCTGAATTTTTGATGGTAGAGTAGAGGATTTCTTCTTTCCTCCTGCCATGTTGGCCGCCTTGGTGAAGTCAGCTGATTCAATCACAACCGACTGTCCTTCCAAATTTAAAGTCCCTAGACTGGAGGAAAAACTTATTCAAAATTGCATTGAAAAAAAATGTGAATATATATTTATTTTATTTATATAAAATAAATAATTATACAAACAAACAAGCAAGCAATTATATATATATATATATATATTATATTCTGTTCAAATGTTTCAGATATCTCATTTAAAATATATTAAGATAACTGCAGAGGACAAACTGATTTTTTAGTATAATAATAAAACCACGTAAAGATTAAAATGTGTTTGGCTTCATAAAGTTGTGTCACCGAAAATGTCCTCGCGCGTTGTCGTACCACGTGACTTAAACAACATCGCAGTTTCCGGTTATGTGTTCAGGAGAATCGTGAGTGTTAAAGGTGATTTCTGCTTCTTATTCATGTTCGTTTCTGTTGCTTCAGACAGAACTTTAATGTTTATTTATGAGCATGTACATGTTCAATCGTGTTCAAAGCTATAGGCTAAAGTCTTTAAAGGTCATTTATGGGTCACATATTTCATTTCGACCGTCTAACGTTAAACATGCTGTGCCTTGTTTGGTGATCTGTGGTTATTGCTAACTATGTCATGCACGTCGGTTTTCCTTAAATCGACGATTAAAACAAATCTGCAGACATAATAATGTTTAAATGTGCCAACTATCAAACAAGACTCATCATCTTTGCGTCTATCTGTCCTTAATCGCCTGGAAAATCTTGTTTGTTGGTCTGGGGTTCGTTTTGACCTGTATAACCCTTTAAACTATAACCTTCAATCTTTTAAAGCATTTTCAAACCAGGCTCTCAAGCCAACATACGTTTGTAGTTGTTAACGGCACAGATTATTTATTTATGTATTTATTTTTCAGTTTGTGTCAGTTAGGTGATTTAATAATTATTTTATATTATATGTTATGTCAGTAGATTATGTAACTTGCCAAACAGTGTCAGCTGAACACTATAACATAAATTGAACTCCTATTTAGGAAAGCTAAAGCAACTGTGTCAATGTAATTAAAAGCATTTGCTAAATGAATGATGACTAAAAAACAATGATGAATCAAATCACCATAGGTTCTGTTGATTCATCTTGGACCTTACACATGTTCATTAGGATTTCATTCTGTGTTCAGAAGTCTAGAGAAGAGGAAGAGGGTGAGGTGGAAGATGGAGGATTTCCCCATCCGGACAATGGAGATGGTGTGCTTGGGTTCAAGTGTGGCTCTCTCTGGTCTGCTTTATTACATCTACAGGAAAAAACGCAAAACTGTGGACAAACTTAAAGTGGGTAACATTGCAAAAAATTACAATTTAGACCGCATATATGTGGAATTAGTGCCTGCTACACAACATTAAGTTCATTTAAAAAAAAAAATGAATTAAAAACTAATTTGTTTTTGATGTAAGGAAGCTCCAGTTTTGCCGCTGGATGAAAAGTTAGCCGATCTTTTGAATGCCACACCAGGGAAATGTCTGCAGTATGTGGTCATTGAAGGTAACATTCATATAATGTCTCAGCTGATCTATAAAATGATCTCTTTCACTTCCACTGACTTGTTACTTTCTCTCTCTGTAGGTACAGTGCAGCCCATAGGGGAACCGTTAAGGAGTCAGTTTCAAGAAGGCACTGTTGGTGTCATCCAGAAACTGCTCCTCCGAGAACACAAACTTGTGTGGAACAGTTTAGCACGCACTTGGTAAGTCCTGGTCTCTTGCTCACATAAATACACATAAATAAATACTTTTGTTCAGGAAGGAAGCATTAAACTGATCAAAAGATAAATAAAAGTTAATAATAAGTGTTGGGGGTAGCACATTACAAGTAATGCAAGTTATGTAATCAGATTACTAAAAGTAAATAGTAACACATTACTTATTAATTATTACGAGTTGCAACATTGTAATGCATTCCTTTAAAAGTAACAGTCCCCAGAACTTATAATAATAACACAAAACACTTCTATTTCACTGTTTTCAACATTGCTAACAATAAGAAATGTTCCTTGAGCAGCAAATCAGCATTTTAGAATGATTTCTGAAGAATCGTGTGACACTGAAGACTGAAGTAACGATGCTGAAAATCTGTCACATTATTCAGGACGGACAGTGAGCGTGTGCTTCACCAGCGTGTAAATGCTGTGCCCTTTAACCTGCTGGGTGTAAACAAGGCGTTTGTGCGTGTGCTCTGTCCCCTGGAGGCCACGGGTCCCGATATGGAAATCGTCCATGAGAAGTTTCACCAGGCCAGTTACGGCTTCACGGACCTGATCGGTCAGTACCTTAGCGGAGAGAAGCCCAAAGGTCAACTGGAAACAGAAGAGATGCTGAAAGTGGGTGCGTCTTTGACCGCAGTGGGCGAGCTCATCCTGGACACAGACCGCCTCCCGAAAATCCGCCCACCCACCGACGGCTCAGAGTACTTCCTGAGCACATACGACTTTGAGACCCTGCGGCTGGAGCAGGAAGGGCAGGCGGAGGTGTGGAGGGTGCTGGCGTGTGTCTGTGCGGTGGCGGGTGTGGCTGTGCTGATGTGGGCGGCACGCAGGTACTATCGCCAGCTGAAGGTGCGCTTGGAGCAGGAGAACATGAGGAGGGAGTTTGAACTGTTGGGCGCAGGAGAACGAGGAGAGGAGGAGAGCGGCGAGGACGTACCGGAGAACGCGTGCGTGATATGCCTGAGCAACCCACGAAGCTGCGTGCTGCTGGACTGTGGACACGTGTGCTGCTGTTTCCGCTGCTATCAGGCCTTGCCACAACCCATCTGTCCCATCTGCAGGCAGAACATTAAACGCATCGTTCCTTTGTATCAGGCCTAAGAGACGTGGTTTAAACTTATACAAATGAACAGTTTTGATTTAATTGTCAAAACAGCCTTACTGTGAACAGATTACCGGCGATAGAAGCAACACGCAGATTTTTGATACGCACTTTAGTTTTACTATTTAAATTTTCCAGATTCCAACAGAAGCTTATTTCTTCCACAGAAAAAAAATCACTAATATCAATAAATCTATCTAATCAAGCTCAATGGTACACTAATATATGTATAACAGTAAGATCAGATTCTCGATTCTGACTTGATCAGAGGCTTTCTTCCATCAGTGTTACTGACATTTCAGCAGTATGAGTAAGCTCATTTTGCTGTCAGTCAGTGCAGTTACATCATTACGCCAGGAGGTGGCAGCAAGGGACCGTCTTTACGAGTGAGGCAACTAATACATTTAAAGACGCCTCATTTATGAATGAAATTCATCTGAAATTAATTTTAACATTGAAGCTACCTCACAAGGCTCAATCAATGATCAACACGTTACCTGGGTAAAGCTGATTTTTCATTTCATAGAGAAGAATACCATATGTTCAGTACATTGAACAGCGCTGCCACAGTAATGGGAAATTCCCTTAAATACTGAAAAATGCTATGGCAAAGATATTGCTTACAGCTGATGACAAACAGATTTTTTTTTTTAAACAAAAATATGACTTGACTTGGAGGACAGATACAGATAGACACGCATGTCTAGACAAATCTACAGAACCTAATAAAACAACAAATGTTACAGAGACGTAAAAAAGAGCCAGTTGATCTACAGAATATTACTGTCTTTACTCTTATGACAATTAACGTATTGAACTTTCAATACACATAGGTTGCTTGTCATACTCTGTGGTTGGCTTGTCAGTAGCGCAATATTACAACAATGCAGTTATCAAAACAGCTCTTTTATAGCTCATAATTGCTCATTTAAACCCACAAGAAGACTTTTCTTATCTTAGTTGTATATCAAGTTGTAAAATTGCAATTCTGAGATACTGTAAAATAGAAACTATGATATAAAACCAAGAAAGAATGTGTGAATTGTGAGATTGAGAGTCTTTTTTATTTATATTCACTGGTAAAAAATAAGCTTATCTCTGCTAGTTAAAAGTGAATATGTCACATTTTATTTGTTTGGGATGAAATGGCATAAAGTCAGAACAAATATGCTTTGATATTTTAGTGAATATCCTGATAAACAAATGTCATTGTGTATGACTTTGTTTATTTTTCAAGTAGGCTATCTCATATTTGGCACTTATCACACGGTTCAGGATTTTTATTTTATTATTATTATTATTGGCTTTAGCTACACTATATTTAATTTTTACCAAAAAAACTATAAAATGTTTAATATAGTAAGCTTTGTGCCTTAATTTATGAATGAGATACTGCACTGCGTAGTTTGTTTTTGGTCCTAAATTTAAGCTTGACATGTAATGTTTGGACTTCTTTGTGTCAATAAACACAGTTGTGTACTTGCTGTTCCTCTGTTGCAGCATTATTTAAAGTTTGCACATACAGATTCTAAATCATAAGCACCTCGGTTGTTGCTACACTCAGTGATATTGCTGATTTATTAGTACTTGTGACATGGAAAGTCATAATTCTTGTGAGTGTGTTTGCCAGCAAGGAATCTTGCAAGTGTTCTTATGCAATAGCTGCTGTGATCCTGTTACAAATAACCTCTGTAAATTACCCTCAACAACTTTCCCCTCTCCTTCTGACTTTTTATCTAAAATTTAAGCAAATGAGATGCAGAATAAATATTTGAAGAAAAAACTTTGCCAAGGTCAAATTGAACTTTTGATGATGTTGCATTTACCAGTAAAGATTGTCATTTTACATTAAACCACTAGAGGGTAAAGGAGGGCCAGACTGGTAAAGTGAAGGAAATGTATTTGCATGAATCAATGCATCTCTTGCATGAATGATTTTTTAATTAATTTGCATTAATTTTGTATTTTCATCCTCTGCCCCTGCCTCATGCCCTTCAACTTGAAAACTAAGTGTAGTTGTTTCCTTAATTTTTTATGTATTCAAATTGGCTGTACAAGTCATTTTAATTTACATTATATTAAACTTAAAAATAAAAAAATGCGAAATGTCATATAAATAAAAAAGGCAATAAAGTTGACACTGATTAAATAAATGTAATGATTAAAAAAAAATATTATTTTGAACACCAGATGACTAATAAATTAAACATGCAGAAAAATACCAATGACATCATTGCTTGAGATAATATACCATGACACTTTTATTCAGTGATATATTCCACTGTTTTATTATTAACTAAAACTACTAAAATTGTTTTCGTTAATTAAACTAAAGCTGAAATAAAATACAATTTGATTAAAAACATGAACAAAACAAGTTCAAATAAGAAAATTCTTTTATGGCAACTAATTGAAATAAGTAGTTATAATAAGTACTAAAATGACTAAAACTAAATAAAAATAGTCAAACTAAACAGAAAAATTAAGAAAGAATGAAAAATGCACTCAAAAAAAGCAAAAGCTCTAACAAAAGTATAAACTTAAAATAAAAACTGTTAAAAATTGAAAATATTAATAAATACTATATTATAAAGGATTCTATAATAACACTAGCCTAGCCACTGAATATACCATGATATTTACATAAAATCCAATATACTTCAGATAATATCATGATCATATATTCAAGGAACATCTTAGGTCTTAAAAAAGATAGATTTTTAGAATAGAAGATAGCATAGTGTTAAAGAAAAACACTGTAATGCTTCTTTTTTGTAAGTTAAATCTGTCATCGAGTGGAATTTATAATAAATACAATAGCTGACAACAAGAACAACATCCACACAAACATAAGTCACAAGGCAAGTTAGAGAATTTCAAAAGTAAAAAAAAAAGATGTTATCCCAGCCATTTAACTCCTCCTGCCTCTCAGCATGCAGCTGTTTGTAACATGCCCATGGCCTGTGCTTCATCTCCGTATACGCTCTCATCTCAGTCTCCTCTCCAGTGATGAGAACACAGACCTGCTTTTCAGCCGCAGGCTTAAACAGACCATCTGTGTCATGTTCCTGCTTCAGTGTTTTGATTAAAAGCTCCAGAGGAAAGAATGTATGGTGTAGGTGAAAATACAGTGAACTGCCAACAAATGCACAAAGACACTCATCAGCCGTGGCCAATTACACTGCCACCCTGATCTTCTGCAGGAGCCAAGGAAGGTGGTGTTTTCTCACTTTACAGGTTTGCAGGTTTTCTTCAACTATACTGTTATGGCCAAGGGATTTAAATTTTTTTGCTTTTCAAAGAGTCATAAGAGTGTCTTGGAAACCTTCTCCAAAAGCATTTACTGATTTTCAAACATGCCTTTTATGTTTTACGCAACACTTTTTTAATGTTTTCATTATGTTTATTTTTTTGTAATGCTGTCAAACCATTATTATTAATCACATCCAAAATAATAGTTTTTGTTTCCATAATATATGTGTGCTGTATATTTATTATGTAAATGCACATACATGCATGTATACATTTAAGAAAAATGTCTTATTTGCATATTAAATATATTTATAATATAAATTATATGTATATATATTTATATATTGTGCTGCTTAATATGTTTGTGAAACCATTATCTTTTTTTTGATATTCTATGATGAATAGAACATTTAAAAAGTAAAGCATTTATTTGAAATAGAAAATATTTGTTAAACATTATAAACTGGTTTACTGTCACTTTCGACCAATTTTTAATGCATGCTTAATAGTAACTAAAAATAAAAGTTGGTTTTCATTCAAATAACTATAAACTATTTTTTTTTTTTTTAAATAGACAAATCAAATTAAGTACACAGAACAATAACTGTCAATTTTTCAATAGGCATAAATCGGCAAAATTTCTTTTGTTTTCTCATCACTTATTTTAAGCATATTCTTCACTGAAAAAGTTGTTGCCTATGTAATTAAATACACTAACTTTTGGTTTTGTTTGAAATTATGTATTAAGGTGGAAATCACATTCGAAAAATCATATTTTTTTCTAAGCAGATGCTTGCTGACCTTTCAACTGAAAAGGCGGCTCATATATATCTCACATATACACTGCATTTGCACATTACATTGTCCACCTCTGAAAACTGAGCAATTTTTGCCCCTTTCTGTTCTCAGTTTTTTTATTTGACGTTTTTGTGATCTGGCGTTTTTTTAATGCTGGATAGAGAGTGAGTCAGCAATTATAGCACATGACTCAGCAGAGGCCAGTGTGACCGCAAACGCTCTCCCAGAGGACACTTTCACACACAGCCCACTTCTGTGACTGAACACAGCACCGGACAGAAGGAAACAAGGACACTAGACTGATAAACACACAAAGAAAGGAAGAACTTGGTGGTTATGGCAAACTCAAGTGTCTTATATCATTGGATTCACTGAAAAACTTGAGTTCAGCAGCATTGTAAAGTCTGAGTAAAAGTATAACAGACATCCACACATTTGCGACACAACAGATCCCTAAAAATGGTTCATTTCAGAGCCCAGACCGCTATGGTTTTCAAATGACTTGTCAGTATGGATCAGCCTACTGTCATTCATTCATTTACTTGAGCAGTGGAGCGGCTCAGACTATGAAAATCCTTTTGCTCAGGAGGACAGTGAAGATATGAAAATGAGCTTTGAGAACTGCAGTCTTCTGAGGATTGTTGCCATGCCAACAATCTAATGCTTGAGAAGATTCACAGAAAAAAGCCTATGTGCTCACTAGTTATAATGCTGCAGGGGATACAGTAAAATACAGGCTAGAGGTTTATGTTTTGCATTGGTATTTTAAGAGTAAAATGAGTCTAGACCACACTCTATAAAATGGGTTAAATACAAACCCGTGCTGGGTAAAGTATGGACAAACCCAGCTATCGGGTTGTTTTGACCAAGTGTTTGGGTTTAATGTTTAACTCAACCTTCTGGTTGGTAACCCAACCACTGGGTCAAAACAACCCAATAGCTGGGTTTTCTCCAATTTCATCAAGTGCTGGGTTGTATTTAACCAAGCTTTTACAGTCATAAGTAGCACAGGTATATTTGTACTGTAGCATTAGCCAACAATTGTACGGGTCAAAATTATCGAATTCTTTTATCTATCTTTTCATGCCAAACATCA
>JAUMHE010000029.1:2338952-2359242 GCA_032359235.1 Enteromius mattozi | reverse complement strand
GTACTGTAGCATTAGCCAACAATTGTACGGGTCAAAATTATCGAATTCTTTTATCTATCTTTTCATGCCAAACATCAGGATTTTAAGTCAAGATCATATGAAGATACTTAGTACATTTTCAACAGTAACTCTAAAAACGTAATTTCTGATAGCTTGATAAGCTAAGAACTTAATTTGGACAACTTTAAAGGCAATTTTCTAAATTTTCTGCACCCTCAGACTTCAAATTTTCACATCTCGGCCAAATATTGTAACAAAAGAAAGCTTATACTCAGCTTCCAGATTACGTATAAATCTCAAATTTAAAAAAACTAGGCTATACCCCTGATTTTGTGGTCCAGGGTCACAAATATGTGTAAACCATTTAAAAATCATTTTAAGGCCCTTTTGAGCTCTATCCAAGGTGCTGAAATATGTCTCATACTATACAGATTGAAAGAGAGAGAGATAATATTCATGCGAGGCAGGTGCATCATTACCATAAACCTCTACTTAGCCTTCATTTAAACATAATCAATTCAAAGGAAGTTTCGGAAAGGCAACAGGTGGTCCACGGTGACGAACAACTTCCGGCATCTGGAGACCGAGGACAGACGTCGCTGAACGTGACGTGCGCTGATGACGCCTGCACAGCAGCACTGGCGTGTTACGGTGACATTTCCCCGGTACACCGGTGAGTGAATCTAATCGCGCCAAGCAAATCAAAACAGCTGTTAATTACAACGCCTTTTCCAGATTCTCGTTAACCTCCACTTATCGGGAAACGGAAGACAATGGGCATTACAGTTTCCAACGTAATAGCCTAATAAAATAAACAGGCTACTGCTCGATTACAGTTCATTCAAATCAACATAAGAGAAACTATAAACACTGCTTTGGATGAGAACCGTAGGCTATTCATGTGGTCAACTGGTAAACAAAGAACACGTTTAAAGGCGCTCTTTTATACATTTAAGGAATAAAATGTAGTCAACTTATAAACGTTTTGTCCTGCTAAAGCTATGTCCATTCACTCCGAGAACAAAGACAACATTTAGCCTAGCATCCACACCAGTGGAAAGTACGTTAACGTTTTTAAAGTAATCTGTAAGAAACACGAAATTAAAGTTTTTAAGTTTTATACAGACCTAGCTGGGATGTGGTTTTAACTATTCCAATAAAATTAGAACGAGTATTGCAATTTCATAAATATATTTAGGTTATAGTCGGGTTTTAGTGGCCCTATAGATCTAAATAGACGCACTCAAATAATATTTTCACACTTTTTGCACCTGAAAAAATTACAGTTTGATTGGAAATGAATACTTGATTTTCTTTTGTCATGTTCTTTTGCAAAAAAGTTCTGTAGCAAAACTGTTTGTTATGGTGTAAACTAAACCTTTAAACCTTATATAATTTCCATAAATGTTTAGGCTATTCCATTTTCGTATAGGCTAATGTTTATTTCATTTCTTTTTTTTTTCTTAAATAAGCAATGTTTCACAAAGTAACATTTAATAGGCCCTACTTTTTTTATTGTAAGATTTAAAATCTAGGTCTTGGATAAGCGTACTTAAGATTTTTTTTAAGGCCTAAATAATGCAACATCTAGGAGCAAATGACAGAATTTGAACTGAACTGTGTAGCCTAACTTATTATCCTTTTATATTTAATTAAAAACAATTTGAGATTTTTATAAATTCGCAGTTTATAGATTCATTTTACGAATGGAGACATTATGGCAGATCAAATATCTCCAAAATATAATATTTTAATAAACAAATGAACCCCTACGACAAAATATACCCAAGCCTATTGCAGCTTTGTGACGGCACAATAAAGCTTACAGTATAGAGTTGTTGAGATCTAAAGTGATCTTCTCCTCTTTTAGCTTCCAAACCACTCTCCAGAGACCCCAGCGAACACCGTGCGTCACGTACAAAGTAGCGACCGCGGAGCGCCTTTCAGTGTTTCCTCCCGCAAGTTTCAGCTTTCGCCTGATGGGGCCACCCTTGCACCTCTTGGAGTCCCCATCTCTCTCTCTCTCTCTCTCTCTCTTCTAAACACACACGCCCGGATGGATGACTTCACTGTTCCGCCTGGGTTTCCTTTATGATCGCGGGATCTCCCGTATCTTACAGCAGACTTCACCCGACCGCTGATGTAGTCGCACACTCAGCCGCGCTCTCTCACTCTCTCGCTCTCTCATTCTGCACCGAGCACTCCAGTCCGTTTGGAAGTTGGCGGTGCGAGGAGTCTGAAATTTACGCGCGGGGATATCTACGCAAAAAGACAAACAAGTGCACTTGTTTTACGGGGATAGTTGCCATATCCACCGTAACTGCCTACATACATCAATTCTTTAGCGCCTTCTGCGTCGCAAACCCGTCCTTCAGCAGTCATGTCCGAGGTTCTGCCGTACGGAGAGGGGAAAATGAGCGGATACGGAGCGGACAACGATGTCAGTCAGATGTCCTTCAGCTGCGGGCTGCAGGACACCAACTCGTTCTTCGGAGCGTCGCAGGCGAAAAGACCTCCAAAACTCGGACAGATCGGCAGAGCAAAGAGAGGTGAGAATGATGTTTTCCTGAAGATAACTTACTGGAGTTAAAGGAATAGAAACTTGCGTTTTCACTTTTCTCGCAACACAGAATTACATTTTAGGGAGAATGACAGCCTCGATCCCCTTTCACGTTCATTGCACGGGGGAAAAACGCAGTAAAAGTGAATAGTGATTCAGCTTGTCGGCACTTAATAAAAAATTCAGACGGGTTTACAACATAAACACGACAAATTGACAAAATGCATTTAAATACATGTATATTTTGACGTTGACAGTTTGACATCTGCAAAATGTCAAACTGTCATCAGTCTTAGGCTAAATAATAGGATATTTCATGCAATCCGACTGAGAAATGACCATTTTAAGTGATACTGTTACGCATTCAGTATGCATTTTAACGCATCTGAATGCGTTTTTCTGTCGAATGTTGTTGCGCAGTTTCAAAGCGCACATGCTAGATTGGCGAAGTCTTGACATCAGCTGTCTGTCTTCTTCTTTCCAGTGGTCATCGAGGACGACCGAATAGATGAGGTGCTGAAAGGCATGACTGACAAATCATCACCGGGCGTTTAAACCCGCGCGATGCCTTGCAGACATTTCAATTTTTTATCACCGATTCGAAGCACTTGTCGGTTGTGCATGTGAAGAAGATTGCAAAGAGATGGAGAGACGGTGGCACGACGCTCGAACCACGAGGAGACTAAACTAAAAAGGGAAAACGCGAATTAAAGAAGGGAGAGACGGAATTTCCTTTGGGGTTTGCTGGCAATTCTCCAACATAAACGGCAACGGAAGCTTTGAGGAAGATTGTTGAGGCTGCGCGCTGCGGCTCATCTGTGAATAAAGATGGATGGACTTGCCATTATTATTCCACGACCAACATCTTCCAAAAGCGCTGTAAGCAACACAAAGTTCAACCGAAGACTGAACCGCATCTTACGCTCTGTTACTATAGATGTACAGTATCTTAGCTCAAAGACCTTCCCCATAACACACGCGCGCACACACATATATGGATCTGCCTTGAGCGTCGACTTCAATCCGACTGCTGCTTTTAGAGACATTTTAGACTTAACACACAAAGACATTGAGCTCCCATAATGCTAAATGAACTATATGTACGGATGGTGCAATGTGAATATTTTCTTTCGCTATTTTGCATCATATTCTTTTTCAGAACTTGAGAATATTATCACACACATGCCCACAGGTGTTGAAGCGTGTAGTCTTAGAAGCGTCGTTTGGTGATCTATTGTTTTGCCCTTCACTGCAGCTGATTTGCGCACCTGCGCCACGGATTCACATCATCAGTACAGCACAAAGGAACATTGTGCATTACCACCTCTTGTAATTAACCAAACATGAATGCATCTTGATTTCTTCCAAGCCTAATTTTATACATTTCGATTTTTTTTTCATCAGCTCCTCACATTTCTTTTGTCGTGTCCATCTCTTTGCATGAACTTTCACTCCGGTGCCAACAGAGGTGCCACCATGAATCTTACACTGGCACGCTTCTTTTTAAAAAAAAAAGTCATATTTGTATTTTTATATCTAAATATTTGTTATTTAAAATGATATGCTAGTATGTCGTCTTAAAGATTCATCAAAATGATGTTTATATTTCAGAGAAAAATCTTCAGACAGGGACGAGAGTATAATTCAGTTTGGTTGGAATGGTTTTTGTTTTCTAAAAAAAAAAAAAAAGACTTGATGAATGAATGTTTCTCGGGTTTTTTGCACACACACACATCTGTGTTGAACTACTGTTATATGGAAATCGTAAACTGTGACTTGAGCTTTGTTAATGAATTTGTTAGAAAAATGGCGATATTAGAAATCTACTGCACTGTTTACGAATATCTTCAAAGAACTTGTTGTTATTTGACAGGTTTTTGGACATTACATTTCTTTTGTTGATTTTATTTGATTTTTTGCTTTGTTTTGTACCATTATTCTAAAGAACTGACTATGGTTTGTTGTGCATGAAACCTTAATACTTTTCAATAATGGAACATTGTTTTATTAAGCAAAAAAAGCAACAAAAATGTCATGACATTCTAAGAATGAATCATTGCATATTAAAATACCATTTTCACTGTATTTGGTGAACTAATAAATGGTGGAAGAACATATAGATGTGTGTTTCTGTCGTCATTTGGCTGCATTACAAAGAAGTAAACAAGTCTGACAAATATTGATTTTGAGGTCATCACAACACACGCACAGCAAGCTGGTGAACCAATCTGCATTTACAGTAGGCCTATACTAATAAACAAGACTATCCATCAAATGATGAAACAAGTATGATGATATTTAAAATATCCCCGAGCAGTTTTTAATGACCAGATCAAGCTGTTGCCATCTAATGAAATATTAATGTTTTAATATAATTCATGTCAGGATGGTTGTATCTTACTGTGGAGCCCCGTGAGAGAACTGCAGTCTTCTTTCAGCCTGTCACCTCCTCACAGATCTTTAGTGCTGGAGTCATCTATGAGGATGAAACTGTATGAAGAGAGTGCTAGTGCACTCACAGACCTGTACGTCCCAAAGGACACAGTGAAGTTTGGCAGCAGCTCTGATGGCCATGTAATTACACTAGGCTAAGCTCACAGTTATGACAAGGAGATTGTTCTTGGGGCATACGGTCTTGTGAGAGCTTTGAGCTGTGCTACTCTTACTAAAGGATCTTCTGCACTTTTGATTTAAAATAGAGATTGGAAGATGGATTTATGAGATGTTCCTGAAATCTTTAGAGGGAGAGTACACCCCAAAGTTAAGTTGAGTCATTTTTATTACAATAAAGAATATGTCAAAGCAGATACACAAAGATAAACAGGAAAATAACAATCAGTTATGGAAACTCAACTATGGAGACAATTAGATATTAGATACTAGTTCTTGTTATTTAGCTGAAGTTAGTTGAGTGTTGGTTCAGTTCAGATAAAATTAATCTCACGTTCATCAAATTCTACAAAAGGCAGCAATGTCGTTGTTCAATTGAAGTCAGTTTAATGTTGATTCAATTCAGACTAATGTATTAAGATGCAATTTAGAAAATGTAGTTATTATTTACTCACCCTTGTGTTGTTGAAAACCTGTATGACTTACTTTCTTCTGCAAAAAACACAAAAGATAAGTGTTTTTTTTTTCTATCGTCCATACAATGAAAGTCAGTTGAGTCCAGTTTTGTTTTTATGTCTTACAGAAGAAAGGAGGTCATACAGATTTGGAGCAACAAGGGTAAGAAAATGATAGCAGATTGTTCATTTTGGGGTGAACTTTAATATAAACACATGCTAAAAAGTTGCACATAAAACACCTAGATAGACCAGGTGCAAAAAATGTTGTTTTCTCTGGTGAGGTCATTTAGAATTCTCCTTTTACACAGCTTGAAAGCTACATGCTGCTTCCTGTTTATATCAAACTGTAAATACAAAAATTTTGGGGTTTTTTTGTGCATACAGTGAAAATCAATGGGGTCCCATGTTGTTTGTTCTCCAAAATATCTTGATTCTTTTTGTGCTATGCAGAAGAAATAAGGTCAAAAAGGTTTGGGCTGACATGAAAGTGGATTTTTCCATTCAATGAAAGTCAACTGGGTCCAATATATTTTGGATCCCAATGTGCTTTAAAATAACTTCTTTTTGTGTTTCGCTAAAGAAAGGAAGTCATACAGGTTTGGTCTGACACGAGAGTGAGTAAATGATAGCATGTGTTCATTTTGAGGTAAACGTTCCCTTTAAAAGAACATGTGGCACCTTAAAATCAAGCTAGCCTGTAAGCAGACTAAGTAAAAACACAATCAAGATGTTTTTTTTTATTTTTTATTAAGGCTGTTCATTTATAAGTTGAGTATTGTTTCTACACAGTTGGATAAAGCCACACGCTGTTTCCTGTTTACTCAGAACACTCTGAAATGCAGTTAGATTTTAGAGCAATATTGATGTTTTTCTTCACAGAGTCAGACACACATCTCCGATCCAATGTGTGTGTTTCAACTGCAAGAGAATCAATGGCTTTTATCTGTGATCTGTGCCGTCATGCGGCCATGAGTGGGTTTTGGGGTCAGCTATGTCCGATGTGTGCAATGAGGCTCCACCTGGAATCAATTTAAACTCTGATACTCATCCAATCCTGATAATGTTCTACAGTATAACTCCAGTTGACCCAAGCTCAAGTTTGGCCACTAAAATCGTCAAACGATTTTTTT
Source organism: Enteromius mattozi (assembly GCA_032359235.1). Taxonomy (NCBI): domain Eukaryota; kingdom Metazoa; phylum Chordata; class Actinopteri; order Cypriniformes; family Cyprinidae; genus Enteromius; species Enteromius mattozi. Next base: position 2,352,484 of record JAUMHE010000029.1, on the reverse strand, counting down.
GGTTGTTCAATGGCAGTTTAACCTCAGCAGTTATCCCAACATCTGTGCGTGTTTATTCTCGAGACCCGACGAGGTTCGTGCACAGCAGAAAGTCCATCAGACAGTCACTCGAGCGCAGTCAAGGACACTCAGCTTCACCATCTCAGTCTATTAATACACCTTCATGGCTGTTGCAGTGTTCCTGAACGGCTCCAATGCCCAGGGGAATCCTTAGCGCTTCACACAGGCTGCTCAGAGCTGGAGATTACTGATACACTATCTGAACAGACAGGCGGCCCGCGGCAGCTCTGGAGTGACTGAGCAACGCTGTGGCCTGACCCAATATGGAAAGCCCAACTCTCGGCAGATAATGACAGCGTGATAACAGAAGAAAGAGGGAGAGATGACATTCTAAGATTCAGAAAGAATGAGCTCTCGGCCGGAAGAAATAAAAAGCACGAAAGAAAGACATTTGATTTAAAAGCATTGTCCTTGATTCATCCCAGTTTGTAGCTTTCATTTGGTGCTACTTTGATCTCCATCATTAGTGATAATAACATATTTTCTTGCAGTAATGAGGAAATTATGTCAATGTCATACTGCCAAACCAAATAATCATACTTTTGGCATTTTCTACTATTAAAAATCATTGTAGAGAGACCACAGGAACTGATCAGCAAAAGATATTTAAATGGTATCTGGAAATGTTGCAAACCAGATTCTCACTCATCACATGTGCTCAGTGTGGCTCTGCTTACCATGATTATCCAAGGACAAGTAGGACATGATCCTGGATATACATCCTGGTTGGTTGTAGTACAATATTCAACCAATCACGTTTGGGATTGGCTTGGGACTTAATGTTCATCCTATCCTTTCGCTTTGAGTTTAGGAGAAGCTTATGGAATAGGAATAGGAATGTTGTTCCAGAGTCTGCAGCTCAGAATTATAATAACTTTTGCTTGTTGCACTATTATGCAATTAAATAGACATACCAGGAATTACCTGAAAAACCCAACTATACTGAATAAATACAGAAATGGAATTTGAATTGAACATTAAGGAAGCTGAATTGGAAATGACAGAGAGAAATTTATTTCATTGCAATGCATTGTTGGTGTTTCAGGTTGGCTTTCAACACGGAACACAAGTTTGAAGAACATCAATACAAGTAAACTACTTAAAATTAAACTACAGTGATAGACTGATATATCATATTTAACATATAAAAAAGGTGCCAGTATTTGCCAATATTTTAACACTTTTGTACCAATTCTCACTATTGCTTATGTCAACTATTATTACTGGCTGTTTATTAGTACTTATAAAGCTCTTTCTGCATGACCATATTCTATATCCCTAATCTTACCCAATACCTAAACTTCCTAAGTTACTAACTAAGCAGTGAATTATGAGTTTATTAAGGCAAAAGTCATAGTTAATGATTTGTTAATAGCAAGATTTAGGCCTTAAAATTAGTTGTGACTGGAAATATTTGTAATATGTGCATATTTTTGGCCATTATCGACAATATCAGAAACAAGTAAATTTTATAGAATCTTATGTCAGCTCCAAAATCTAGTTAATTTTGTTAATATTACATACTGTAAATATGTAAACATTTATGTTGTGTTATCATTAAGTCATAGGTTACTATTTATTTAGCTATAAGCATTATATGACCTAGATCTCTAGAGATAAAAAAAACCCTGCATCAGTCAAAATTCTAATTACAATTTAACTAAGATTTTTCAACTCGAATTAAATCAGTCAATTTGATTTCAAAGTGCTGCTCCAAAAATGTCCCTGTTTTGACCTTATGAACAGTAGTGACCACACACACACGCACGCACGTCTCTGTGCGTAATGCAGCTTAGTGCAATGTTTACCCTAATGTTGTCAGTGGAGCTGGCTGGATGTGAGCAGGGGTTTATGTGTCTGCTATCAATACCCCGGCCTGTTGTTGCTGCCGCTGCTGGATGATGATGTAATGGTGTGTCCTGACCCCTCCCCCTTCTCAGAACAGAAACATGAGCTATGATGAACAAGCGGATCTCAGTCTTTGGTTAATGATATTGAAGGGTCGAATTATCATTTCTGATTCTCTTGTGTGTGCAATAATAGTGACTCATGAAAAGGATCTGTCTGTAAACTAGAGGCAAGGATGCACCAATGGGGTCAAGGTTTGGCAGGTTAGCCGGTCTGGTTAGCCCCTGCTGGTAGATGTCGTAACTACACCATCTGGACCTAAAAAGCTTAATTCTCTATTGACAACCATTCAAAGCCAGCTCTGGGCATAATTCTGATTTAAAAAGCAGGTTTACTTTTGATTCATGATGAGTGTGAATTTTTGTTTTATCTATCTATCTATCTATTTATTTATCCACCTATCTGTCTGTCCTTCTCTCTATCTGTCCATCTATCTGTTTGTCTGTATATCATCCATCTGCAATCTATCTATCCATCCAATTAACCATCTCTGTCTGTCTCTCTCCACCCATCTATCCATCCATCAATATTAATTAAACCTCAAGGCTTCTTTTCAACTTTCAAACAAGGGAGTATTGTTGTTAGTCTAACCAACTGTCCATAACATACAGAATTAAATTTGCTGAGTACCATATTATGACCAGCTCTTCTCCAAGACAACAGCTCAGAAAATATATCTCACAAGTGCACTTCTGAAATTACTCATAATCAATTATTCAAAAGTACATTATTGAATATCATGGTCTTAAATGTCAATATGAAGTAAAGCTTGGGTGTGGGTTTGCATTGCGAGGGGGGAACAACACATAACTAGCCATTAGACTAATCAGGGTCTCCAGTTCTCTGCAGCAGCTTCATGGTGTTTAGGCAGCGCTTGGTTCCTGAAAAACCGCCACACAGCATGTCGTGAGGATACGATCACAGAATAAATCTACATACGTGCGGCTCACCCGATACCAGCGTCCATCTGATACTGTCCCTGCCCTGACGTCATTGCTTAGTGCTTCAATGAAGGGGAAAGACCTGTGACTACATCATCAGCTTTCACAGATAACACATTCAATCTGGACACAATCAACAAATCAAACTAATAGTATATGAAACTGCTACTGGTATATGAACTGCTGCTATTTAATGGTACATGCTCACTATTACTTTTGCAGTGTTAGGGCTTCAAAATACATCACTTTCAGTTTTAATATGAGTGCCTAACTCATCCCACATGGATATAAAGAGTTCCTTATATTGTGCAAGTTACAGAGAAGAGGTGTGCTACTGCTTTTCCACACAATCAAACTTTTCTTTTTTGCCCGGAAGACAATAAAATGGATGAAAAAATCCCATAGATTAACCCAAGGCATATTTAAGGACAAACCTGCCATTTTTGAGGTGGCCTTTTGTGTACACAACCTAGGAACTGCCTAGCAACATTCTAAAAAGGACTCCTTGACAACCACCCACAACATAGTGTGGGTTTAAATATGTTTTAGTCTCTCCTGGTTCAAGAATAACTTTCCTCTATTTACTATAAAAATCAATCTATGTTCACACTGGCACACAGGAAACTGTTCTGAAATTCAGGCACCTTCCTCAAGTCTTAAAAATAGACGGTAATTACATTTCAGAGCTAAATTAAAAATAAATGATTTCTGGTTTATTAATGGCCTCCTCCGATTCACTGTAGCCATTCCTCATCCAAAAGAGCGCAGACACGTCTGTCATATTCTGGCACAGCAGGGCTGTTTGTTTTCTGTCTGTCTGTCTATTTGTTGTTTGAGAAGCGTTTGTGACAGATTTGTCTCTGCACAAGTGTGCAGGTGTCAAGCACTCAACCTTGTCATACCAATCAACACAATCACACCGAGAAATAGGCCAGAGAGAGAGAGAGAAAATGCAGAACACACAAATTGACATCAAAGCATTCTAAAAAAACATGGTAAAAAAGGCTTTTAAAAAATATACAAGATATTTAAAAGAAATTGTTTAAAAGCAAATAGATATTTCAAGTCCAAGTATTGAACCAATTCTAAACTGATACAGAGTGGCGTAAAAAGTCAAACATGTCATTTCTAAAGTTTACAGGATTCCAGAGGGGAGATTTCTATGTTTTGTTTCATTTCAGCACAATATTGTACTACTTTCTTATTTTAGACAAAAATTTAATTTCTGTCATTATTTACTCATCCTTACGTTGTTCCAAAACTGTATGACTTACTTTCTTCCCTGGAACACAAATGTATCTGAAAGTGAATGGCACGTCAAACTTAAAAAAATACAGAAATAATTTTTTTATGTTTTGCTCCAAGGAAGCAAAAAAAACCTAATGAATTTAGAACATTAGATCATTTCTAGGTGAACAAGAATAGGAGCCTAAAAATTTATAAAAATCCTATACAACTTCTGTCAGCAGTCTCATGATTGACAGATGTTGCACAAGTCCCTATAATCCAATGTTATTCAGGAAGTCCTCAGAATCTGCTTCTTGAAGTCTTACATCGGTGGGCGGAGCCTCAGCTTCTTCAAGCAGTCTCCTCTCCAATGCTGCATCCTCTGAGCTAAGCTCCTCCCCTTTGGTGAGAACATAGAGGAAGTAGTGGAAGCTGCTGCCATAGTGATAGTGCTTGATAGACCAGTCATACTCCGCTCTAGCGTAGAGTCTCTTACGAAAATGTGGCTGCGCAAACGTGACAGAGATGAATCGGCCACCGGGTTTCAAAACACGACTGACCTGTGGGGGAAAAAAACAAATCAACTGATTATTATTATGAGTGCTAGCTGTATTATCATCAGCATTATAACTGATTGTTTCAACAATTAATATTTCCATTTTCTGCAAAGTCCAAGTCCACATGCTGCCCATCTTGTAAACTGGGTGAGATATTAAAATACTATGATTGATGAACTTGTCATTGTGATGCATTTGTTGTGTAATTTCTATTTAATATTGTGATTAATAATTATGTCCTTTATATTATCATCACCTTAAACAATGCAGAACCTTCTATAGATTCACCTTCACATGATTTATATGCTGATTCTCTATGGGGAACTGAAGTTGCAAATTTCTTCTAAAAATGCACTCTCACAGATGCAGCCAGAAGGAAAATGCAATGCACTGTAATATACTTTAGAGCTATTATTTCTCTACATATTTATACTAGATGCAGGCTTACTTGGCTTTTAACACTTGTGACACAGTTGCCTGCAAAATATAGAAAAAATAAAGTCAAAAATCAGCCTTTAAACAACAATATGATCTTAGAGGTCATGGTCAACAGGGCTGCATTCATTTAATTTAAAATAAACATAAAACCTTATTTTTAATTTAATAAACATTTTAAATTTAAATAACTGTTTTTTTATTTGAGTATATTTGTATTTTCTGTGATACAAATTTTCAGCACATTCAGTGTCACATGATCATTCAGAAATCATTCTAATACTGATTTGATACTCAAGAGATTTCTTTTTATCAATGTTGAAAACAGTCATGCTGTACAATATGTTTGCTGAATATCAATCTTTATCAATTTTATGCATCTTTGCCAAGTAAAAGTATTAATTTCTCTAAAAAAAATCTTACTGACAACTTTTAAATTATAGTGCATGTACAGTATATATGTCCATGAGCGTGTTTGAGTGTTTGTGTATGTAAGTGTGTGCACACGTGAGTGTGAGAGCATCACGTGCTCCTGCCATCCATTCTTCATCTGCCTGAAGAAATGAATAATTCACACCTTCAGGTGTCAACATGGAATCCGCCAAGAGCGTGAGAGAAAAGAGAAAGAGTTGGAATAGAAAGAGAAACTTCCACTGACAACTTCTACAGGAATGAGAACACTGAAAGTTACACTTTCTTTCTCCCAGTTTGAAATAAACACGTTATGACCATGTTATCTAGTTATCTGATCACAAGTTGAAATGATAGTTCACCCAAAAATGAAAATTCTGTCATTAATTACTCAACCTCATGTCATTCCGTAAAACAGTCGTTCATCTTCTAAACAATTTTTTTTGATGAAATCTGAGAGCTTTCAGATTTTGCATTGACAGCAATGCAACTGAAACGTACAAGCCCCATAAAAATTGTAAAGACATTGTTAAAACAGTCCATGTGACATCAGTGGTTCAACCTTAATTTGAAGATTAATAGTTAATAGTTCAGATGCAAAAGACTCAAAGTTCATCTGCCGTTTTTCTTTAAAACTGCCATTTCTTTCTGCCTGCTATTTATAAGGTTTCTATGTAAGTACTGGTAATTCCAAATGGGTTGAGGCTGGTTTTTAGCACATTTGAAGTTGATAAACATATACAAGAGCATATGGAGAGCATTCACTCAATATCATTATCTAATTCTTGACCAAGATGGCTTTTAGAGGCTGCATCTGAACTCTAATTGTTTAATAAAGTCATTATTTCTGTTTTTTTTGCACACAAAAAGTACACATGGACTATTTTAACAATGTGCTTACAATGTTTCAGTGCCTTGACTGTGGTAGTTCTCTTGCGGTCTATTCAAGGTCAGAAAGCTCTCGTATTTCATCAGAAAGACCTTAATTCATTGGTCTCAAACTTAATTCCTGGAGGGCCACAGCTCTGCACAGTTTAGCTCCAACCCTAATCAAACACTTCAAGATCAAGCTCTTCAAGATTATTAAAAAAACATCCAAGCAGGAGTGATGTGGAGCTGGTTGGAGCTAACTCTAAAGAGCTGTGGCCCTCCAGGAATTGAGTTTAAGACCACTGCCTTAATTTGTGTTCCTGAAGATGAACGAACAGGTTTGGAACAACTTGAGATTGAGTAATTACCCTGCTGAAAAAACTAGCATATGCTGGTTAGGTGTGTTTTGATGCTGGTTTAAGCTGGTCCTTTGCTGATTTATGCTGGTTTATGCTGGTCCCTTGCCACATGCCAGAATGTGACCAGCATAAAGCAGCTTCAACCAGCATCAAAACACACCTAACCAGCATATGCTGTTCTTTTCAGCATGGTAATAACAGAATTATAATTTGTAGTTGAACTATCACTTTAATTCTAGATTAATGTGCTCAAACTATGAGTTGGGGTTAATTCCAGTGAACTCACAAAAAAGTATCAATAAAGTACAATAAATGTAGTCCATATGACCAAAACACGGATAGTGACTCACTTAAAATCTTCCTGCTGTGTCTTATTCAATTCAAATACGGCACGTCAAGATGTGTTGCACCAGGTTTGACGTCAATGAAAAGATAACTTGACTACCAATGACATCATTGACGTCAGCCCTTGCATAACACGTCACATTTGAATTGAAAGCAAGCATGGAGATTTGAGAACCATGGTGAAGCATTTGCTGAAAAAAAAAAAAAAGAAAAAGCTTTACAGGATAGATTTATCCAATGAAAACAGTAGAAAAAAGTCAGAGTTTACTATCTTGCCCATTTCTAGAAAGCATATCTGCTTGCCCTGTGACAGTAAAAAACATCAACCATGGTTGCTTCTCCTCACAGGCAACGCTCCATCATGAAACGCAGAGAACATGACACTAAACAGTTTCTCCTGGGTAGAGTGCCAGATCTGTAGGCAAATCAGATGATCTCAGCTCGCCGTTAGCAGCTGATGAGACTAATGATCAGGTTTATTGATCTCTCTCTGCCTCTGATTAATGACCCTCTGTCACACGCTGGGCCTTTCCTGGAACATCACCAAACCAGTCTCAAGGTGAACGCTAATCCCCGGATCACACACACAATACAGCCTAATGTACAGCCATACATCAATGCACCTTTGTTTGCTGTTGTTGCTTTGACACAAAAAGACATAAGAATGAATGTGCGAAGGACAAGTGTTTTTTCACATATGCCATCTGAAAAAGTACTGTGGCTAACAAAGAGAGAGGGATTTCTTCAATACAATCTGACCTCTCAGGCAGCATTACTGTCATCATTATAATAATTATCTTGCTCCACTTACTGTATAGGGTAATGTCAGCATCATATACTTCCCACATTATGAGTCTTACAGCAATTACATCTAACCTTTAGTTCAAAACACTTAATGGTGAACTGCTCACTAAATCATGTCCCCATCCAAAGCCATCATTACAGACACTCGAAAGCAGGTCATTTAAACCAGTGACTGTTACATCTGGTCTACAGTGATCACTGAATATTATTTACACACTGCTGTAAATGATAACCTGTTGTTTACTTTGAACTGTTTTATAGCCAATGTCAAGCACATTGTGGCCTTGATTTAAAATGAAAATGAGTAGTTTTACTACAAAATTGCTTCTATAGAAACCTGACTGCAGCCATATAATTTCATACAATGTAAAAATGCATAATAGAAGATAAAACATGCCAAATGCTTTAAAAGTACACATCACTAAAAAGAATTGGGCTCTTATTTAGTTTTTTTTTTATTGTCTCAAACTTTAATATGCACTAATCCTAATCCAGCATACTAAACAGTACAGAATATTTAGTATGGATAGTATATGTTTTTGGGTGCAGCCTTTCTCTTGGTGCACTTTTTCTGGTGTTTTGTTTTGTCTTTAATTGGACGAAGAACTGCTGACGGCTGAGGAAACTTGCAAAAAAAAAATCAGCTGCAAATTGGGAAAGGCTGACAGGGGATTTGAGTGTGTGTGATAAAGAGTTTGTTGGGTAAGGTTTGTTATTTTGAAACACAAATATATGTGTGGAAGTCAGCCTGCAATGTCCTGATGCCTATCTATTGAAAAGCCAATTAAATAGCCAATAGGCTTTAGTTATGTCACAATACATGACTTGCTACTTGCTAATGAGATGTACTGTATATGCTGCATTATATCTGCTAAAAGAGAATTTAGCTTATAACTTGTCACACTATACATACTATGCATATTGTAAGCTCTTTTGCACAAAAGTGGATGAAAAAAAATCTGCTAAATGACTAACACTTTAGTATGGGTCCAATTGTGTCTATAGCTGCTTATTAGAATGCATATTGGCTGTTATAAGGAACATATTCTGGAACATATAATCCCTGATTTTACCCAATACCTAAACTTAACAATTACCTTACTAACTAATAATAAGCAGCAAATTTGGAGTTCGTTCAGGGAAAAGTCATAGTGCATGGTTTGTTAATGGTAAGAATTGGACCTTAAAATAAACTGTGACCAATAAATGTTAATGTCGCAAAACACCACTTTTGGTTTCAAAGGATCTTAAGTATCCAACAGGTAAGATATTCTAGAAAGATATTGTCTATTATATAGGTCATATTTTACTTTTTTTGCCCTGACCTAACATTTCACACACCAAAAAACCAAAAAGCAGTCTAAAATTATATTAGTGCTACTTAATTTGATCTAACCATGCGCAGAGCCAGGCATGTGAGGTTGCGGAAACGTGTAATTTTATGACCTAGGATCTTCCTCCCGCTTGTTAGCAGCCAGAAAGTACTTTAACAAACAAACTCCCAGCATCCTCTAGGGGCATTAGTAACAGCATGTTCCCGTCTTCATATCATTGTCTGTTGCTCTTTCTCTTCCCCACCGTGAATGTCTCCTTCAAGGACCTTGAGCTCAAAGCCACCGTCTGTCCAGCAGCGAAGGGCATGTGTGTGCGTGTGTATAAAGACAACCATCACACAGAATTGTGGACAGGCTATAATGATGATACTCTATATCTGCAGCATTTCTAGTGTGCTAACAGCTGTCATATTAGCACTCAGCCCTCAGGGAATCAAGATCCTTTACGGCCACTGAGAGCTGCCAAATTCTACAGCAGACGCAATTATCAAACTAACAGTCTGTGAAAGCGCACAGGTGATGAGGTCATTTACTCATCCTTTCCCATTAAAGGTGAAGTGTGTTAATTATGCAATGTTAAAATGCTTCCTCCTATCCACAGTGCGCACAACAAAGTGCGTCAAGGTGATGATTAAAAAGTTTCATTAAAACGCTAATGAAAACATGAAGAGGAAAAAATAATAGCAATATGCCTCACTGTTTAAAAGTCTGGGGTTAGTAATAGTTTAGTTTTTAAAGAGATTAATACTTGTATTCAGCAAAGACATATTAAACTGATAAAAAATGACATTTAAAATGCTTCAAAAGATTTCTATTTTAAAAAAGCATTATTCTTTTACTTTTTAGTTCATCAAAGAATCCTGGAAAAAAGATTTCAACAAAAATATTAAGCGGTACAACTGTTTGCAACATGGATAATAATCAGAAATGTTTCTTGAGCATCAAAACAGCATTTCAAAATGATTTCACTGAGAAATTATTGCATCACAGGAATAAATAAATGTAGTATACATTTTATAGTATACTACAATTTAAAAATATATATATTTTAACATGTTTTTTACTATATTATTTTACCACAATATTACTGTTTTTATTCTGCTCTTTGGTGATTTAGTAATGTTTACAGATTTAATAATGTTTTAAAGAATAAAGACCTAAAATTAGCATTATTTTTTCAAATAATCCAAACACAAATCACTAACATCAGTGACTACACTTTGTACTAAATTTAATTAATATGCCATGATGAAATATTGAATTAAAAAACAACAACAACAACAACAAAAATGGGGAACAAAACTATGAAAAAACATCACCCTGTTTGTTCAAAAATTCCAACCAACCTCACACAGCAACACACTGGCTCAACCAATGGTGTGATTTTGGGGCAGAATGATAAAGTGTTCAAGAAACCATTTATTACAGTCATTTTCCAATTTAGTTCACATAAACAACACACTTCAACTTTAAGGACACGATGCGGTATGTTAAAAATAACAGACGCATAATAAGCCTTGCTTCTCAGTGAATATGATGTGAACTCATTCACCTTTAAACACAATGCTCTAAACCGTTATTCTGAACCAAACGCACAGCTGTAGCAGAATCACTCATTATGGCTAACGCCTCGAGTTAAGACCAGATCACACAGTGTCTTTATGCAAAGAAGGTGCTGCTGTCTTTGGCCTGCTCTGCACAGCCATTATTAATTAAGAGCCTCAAAAACATTTCTCACCCTATTAACACTTTTTTTGTCTGGTTGGACAGAACCAGCTTAAATGAATCACACAAGCCATCTGGATTCTAGATTACAAAGCAACCAACTGCAACTTTTTTATGTTCAAAATGGCATAGGCTACTATCACACTACTTGTTCTATCTAAGTAGTGTGTACAGAGCACATAGTGTACAAATAGCATGCGTCTCGTTTATAAAAGTCTGTTCATTTTTCCAACTAAAAAAGTCCTTGTTAAAGCACTATAAAGCCATGAAACAAAACAACCTGCTACAAAGTGAATAGCAACGTTACAAACTTTTATTTAGCACTATTTGAAAATTGGACAAAAAAATGTAGGTATAAGACTGTAACTGCACCAAATGATGCACTATATATGAACTTATACACTATTACTTATGCACTATAATCAACCATGCAGTGTATGAATTTTTGGTTATTTTGTTTATTAATAATTTGAGCCTCTCCTAATTTTGCCATGTAATTTAAGATGTGACAGTTAAGTGCATACAGAATCCAACATTCCACACATTCCATTTTTTAAAAGTTATTTAAGTGTGTCATCTGGGGATTTAAAGTGTACCTTTTTCTTTTTGGAATTTGTCAGTTGAATTATACTATAAAACCTAGTGGAAAACCTAGTATGTGATTTGAGATGCACCTTGTGTAATGGGTCTAGTTAAGGAAAGAACTACAATCCCATGAAGCAATGCAAATGACATTATCAAATGTTCCCTATTTTGCTGCAAATTTCTCATTAGTTGAATTTTCTTCACAGCATCATGGGTAATGTAGTTTACACCATCAATGGTGTTGTTGAAATCATGCAAAACAACACTTATTTTATACATGCTCATACACTTTCATTGGATAATGCATCACCCTCAATTACTGATCAGTGTCTTGATCGGTGTAAAGGAAGCAAAAGGGCATTACCGATAATTTATGATCTACAAATCTACAAGTTTTCTTAAGAAAGAATGGGAGAAAGAACTAGGAATGGAAATCTCTGAGGAATTATGGTAGATGAGTTTAAAGGATATTAACAAACATTTTATATTAACTCTAAACTGGCAATGTCTAGAGTCATTCACAGATTACATTATTCAAATTTTTCAAAATGTTTCTCCTTTGTGTGACGAATGTAACTCAGTAGATGCTAATTTGTCCCATAGTTTTATTTAAAGTTTTATATAAAGTTATTGAAATGGAATTTTTAATGTGCTTTCAGAGATTTTTAGGATTCAATTGCAGCCAGATCTAGCACTTTTAATTCTGGAACTTTCTGAATGTATGCAATCATTATTAAGAGCACAACACAAATTGCTTGCATACAGTTTAACTTCAGCCAAGAAGATACTACTGTTGTTCTGGAAGAAAAAGGACGCTCCTACATGTAAGCTATGGCTAGGAGACATGATTTCTACTTTACAAATGGAACAAATTAGGTATTGTTTGAAGGGAAAACCTGAGCAGTTTAACAAAATCTGGCACCCTTTTCTCTGTTACCTTGATGGAAATGGACTTATGCATCATTTGTTAATGTTATGTTTTAATGTTTTTTCATCATACTTTACAACTGAATGTAAACAGGTCTTGTAAGGAATGGTTTGTGTTGTGGTTTTCTTTCTCTCTCTAATTTTGATTGTATTCATTGTACTTGTAATAGGGACGAAATATGTAAGATTGCAAATCCCTCTTCAAAATCTTTGTCTTTCAATAAAATGTATTTGACAAAAAAACAACACTATTCTAGAGGCAAATTTAAATTATCTGACAATGTAGCATATTGCTATTCAAAACAGACCGAATAGTCAAGTCCCCTTTATTTATATAGCGCTTTTAACGATACAGATTGTGTCAAAGAACTGAACAGTATCAAACTGGAGAATAGAGTGTCAGTAATGTATGACGACAAGATTAAACACTCAATTTTCAGCTAACCGCATTTCATTATTGAATGGAGATACATCGTTTTCCAGATCAGCTCATTTTGAATCAGATCTTTGTAATTAAATCGACGATAATCACTAGAAATTAAATGTCCCCAACTAAGCAAGCCAGAGGCGACAGTATTCATATACAGTATTTATTGCAAAGTATGCACTCTCTTGTGGTGTACTTCTTTCGAGTTCTGTTCTGATTGGTTTGTGTAGGCCGTGGGTCCCAGAATCAGAGCAGTTTGCTAGACTCGCTCCTGCTCTGATAAAACTGCACTCAGCATGTCTGATTTGGCCGCAGGCCAGGAGGCTGTGACCTGGATTTTGAAATGAGAGATTTGGATGCTTTTGCACTGCGATGCCTAATTGCAGAATTGACACTACGCTCATGCCCATGAGAAATAAACATGACACTCTTTTTACGGTTATTTGCTGCTGCTTTGATTTAATAAATGTAGAGTTAACAGTGTGAATTACCATGTATACCAGGGTTTCTCAAATCTTACCCTGGAGGTCCGATGCACTGCAGAGTTTAGCTCTAACCCTAATCAAACACACCTGACCATGTTAATGAGTGTCTAAAGGATCATTGGAAAATCGCAG
>JAUMHE010000029.1:2315246-2331779 GCA_032359235.1 Enteromius mattozi | reverse complement strand
TTCCTTGATCTTTTGACACAGAAGAGGACTTTGTATGCTTAATACATTCTGCAAGTTTCATAACATAAGCATTGACAAATAGTCATCTTCTCACTATAGGCCCCGCCCACTGCCATTCAACTGCTTTAATGGTGACACTTGATTACCACTCAATGAAAGTGTTGAGTCACGTCACAAGCAAATAGAAATTACAATCACTGCTGTATATTGTGAAAACACTTACATGCAGTATCGAGGGAGCATATCCAATGACATTAGCCAATCATAATAGTGGCGGATTACTGACAAATCTTAAAAAAACAGCCCCTTAAAACAGGTTATTTTAGATAGACGTCAGAATAAAGGTTGAAAATATTTTTTCCACATATTCTTTTTTTTTTTATTCTCCAAAAGCTTAATTAACATTATAAGTAAACCTCAGGAAACATATTTTACCATGATTAATAAAAAAGTGCATGTCATGACCCCTTTAAATAATCTCAAATTATGTTTTGAAAGTTTGTTACTAGGATTAGTATCCTGGGGGATATAAAGATGTGAACCCTGTAGAGAAGGAAAGTGAGTGAACCAAATCTTTCAGAAAAAGTGGGTCTTTGCAAAATACTATATAATCAAATGATATAGAATTGGTCATCAGCTCAACATCTTTGTTCAAAAATTAACACGGCAAGACCACTGACCTCAAAATAATAAATGATGACTTTTCATTATTGAACTGGCAAATAAAAACTAAATAAATAAAAGTGATATTTTAAAGAGACGATTCTGAACAAATTAATGGTCTGTTTTTCTTGACATTCATAAGAAGCATTAACCCAACACCATCTGTACATATCTGCTGATCACAAAAAAAAAAGTCTCAACTTTATTCCAGTAGGCCTGCAATCAAATAAACTAACTCCACCCTCTAGTGGTTGGATGTAGCTCTATAAAAAGACAGGTAAACCTACTTCTTAAGGGTATAACTTTCTCGTTGTTGTTGTTATGGTTTTTTTTTTTAGAAAAGCGCAGGTAAATCCATATTTATATACACAAACACTGTCAATTTGCTCACTGAAGAAAGCTGTACTAAACCAGAAAACTACAGAATCAGGTTTTACCTATTTGTTTCTTTATGTGCAGTTTATCTCTGCCATCTGCTGTCTGACACTTGGTACTGCAAAACGGCAAAGAGAACAGTTCTAAAATGATTATTTAAATATATTTATTCTTTCAACTCTCTCAGTTGAGACTTTACTGAAAGCTGTAAATTCGCAATTGATAACTGATTTGCATCGATAGTATTTTTGTAAGTTTTACGCCATGTTATTCATATAATAAAACACTGCGTGCAGTCACCATGGAAACGCTAAACGAAGTCCCCGGAAGAGCAGCGTAGCGACTCCTTACAAGCTAAGCACAAAGAAAGTTTATAGAAAACTCACTTTCATCTTCCAGTCCAAAATTATTATCCAGAGATGGAGGGTCTCGCGTCCGTGAATAATCTCCAGGCGCTGTCCGCTCTGCTCTCCCCAAACCATGAAGATGATGAAGAAGATCTCCAGGTATGAGCTCCTAACAAGCGCTGTTTTACTGTATGACTTTTGCTGAAGATGTAACTTAAGTCGCTAAACTTATATCCTTTTATTTTGAAGCCCATGGCTAGGATGGGCCCAGGACATATCGGCTCTCCTGCTGCACCTTCGGGAAAAAACAACAAAGAGGGTATACAGTATTTAAAGCACAGAGTGATGAAATGCAATAATGTGCAATATATAATAATGTAATATACTATACATAATGACAGAAATATAGATTTTATAATGCATACGTAAAAGTTCTTTAAATATGTAGAATAATACATATTTAATAGGTGATTTCATATGTTTTATTTATTAGCTATTTATGGGTACACTTTTGAGAATATTAAAACATCCTTCTATATCCTTATCTCTTTCTTCCCTTTAGGTACCACTGCCTATGTGAAGAAGAACAGCAAAAACATCTGGGATGAGGATGAAGTAACTGAGGGACCACATTTTGATGACCTCAATGACCCACGACCACAGCCAGAGTAAAACAAAATGCATGCATGACAGAATCATATATGAGCTGTAAGTCAGCTTGCCTCTTACTGTGTGTTTTGTTGTTGTTTTTTAGGTACGAGATTGTGCTGAAGCAGTCTGTTGGGACTGAAGATTTGTTTCTTGGCTTAAGCAGAAAGGACCCCTCATCCATGTGTTGTGACAGCATGCTGGTACTCCTCATTATTAACTAATTAAATATTAAACATTAATACAAGATTCAGTAAATACTACAGCATCTCTATTAGGGTTATTAAAGTGTTAGCAAAGTTACATTATTTCAAAGAATAAATTACCCAAAATTACTCACCCTCAAACTATCCGAGATTAGTTTGTTTCTTTGTTGGAACAGATTTAGCATCAGGCCAAGAAGACGTCAGCCAAAGTGAACACTCTTTCATAACAGAGCCAATGGTCGAAATGTGCCGGACACTCCGGTACACATTACTGCCACTTTTTTCAGTTAATCTTTAGCGCTTTAGAGTCAGAACATCAGTATCAGGGTTATTAGAGATGACACTATAAAAATCAGACTAGGGGACACTGATAGGCAAAGGCACCATGAATTACCTCTCATCTCGACAAATCACGTAAATGCAAGCAGAGTCTGTCTAACCCTTGAGAATATGTCACGGGAGGTAGTGGTAAAATAATAGCTAACAATAATCAGTACATTAGAAAATGAAAAGAAGCAAGTTTTTGCAATCAGATGTTTTTTATTCCTGTAAAATGTGAATTGTTTATTGCAAATGTTGCACATCTATTGTGGCCAAGGGTGTTACTTTGGTTTGAGAAGTGTGGGGAGGGGGGGGGTTCAAAGTTACGACGAGTTACCTCTCAAACATACATATCTTAATTTGTTGTTGCTGTAAAACGTTGAAATTTGTAATGTATTCATTTTGTTCTGAAGATGAAAGTTGTTGAGTTAGTACTAATGTGTAACTGCGCGCGACACCGGTGTTGTGCCGAATTTTGACTCCCTGCCAAATTATGACTCCCCTCCTTGAAATCAATACTAATCCTAACCCCACCCCTAATCCTAACCCCTCCCCCACACCTAACACTAAACCAATACTAGGGTAGTCATAATCTGGAAGGGGTCAAAATTCGGCACTACACCGGCAGGACCACTGGATTTTTTTCACCTTATAAAAGTGGAAACGGCTTACAATACTCGCTCAAGAATAAGGCATTGTTTGAAACTATTCTGAAAATTCCTTTTATTTGTGTACAGTCACAATAAAGGAAACAAATGCGGCTTTCCAAAGAGCACTTTACAGAAATTAACTGAAATTCTGCATATAGACCGCTGTTTGTTGCAGTTTTTTTTCTTTCGTTTTGTTAATTTATAATTTATTTAGAAAAAAATATTTCAAACGTGGGCCTATTTATTTCTTTAATAGCTTTATTAAGTTTTTCTCTGTTCTCTGTCCATGCGAATCACTTCTGTTTATGCTGCTTTTTGCTTGTATAAAATTAATAATATAAAAATATTTTTTATTTTTCATGGGTCACAGCCATGCATCAATTCAAATTTAAGTGTAATTTAACATAATCTTGTTAATAATGGCTTAACGACCATGAAAAATTAAATAACCGAAATTATCTTTCCTATTTTCAATGGAGTCTAATAAGTTCATCAGGAAAAATAATAATTTAGGCCTATAACCCCGGCCCACCTGGAGTATCACTTGGCCCACCCTGCATCTCTGTTTAGCATTACACCACTTGCTCACCACTGGATCCTCTGCAGTGAATGAGGAGTCCAAACATCTGGTTAAAAACATCACAATATTCCAAAATCCATGCAACTTCTGTTGATCAATTAATGTCTTGTGAAAATCTGCATGTTTGTTATAAAACAACTCCATCATTAAGACATTTCTCATTCTGATGGCACCCAGTCACTGCATTGGTGTGGAAGTGACGTAATGCTAAATGTCCCAAAATCTGGTCCGATGAAGAAACAAACTCATCCACATCTTGGCTGCCTTTAGGCAAATTAAAATTTTTGGGTAAACTATTCCTTTAAGTTGCTTAAATGGAACTTTCTGAAGAGTTGCACACGAGTAGCACACTGTTGGGAAATACTGAATAGGCTATAATCACCAATTCAGGGAACTTTGGATTTCAACACTTTTTAAACTAATTTAAAGTTTCAAAGATCTTAAGCTTGAAATTCGGTCATGAGATTTAAGGGAAATAAAAAAAAAAAACGGCTGGGGTTTGAAAATTCGTTTCTGCTCCCTAAAAGAGATAGAGTTGGCTTTGATGGTGCATTAAAAACAGACAGCAAAGGCTGATTGGAACAAAAGCATTTGATGTCCTTAAGTGACTGGGCTGATCTTCATTTTAAAGTTGTATAATGCATTATCAAATTAATCTCACAAAATCTCTTTTTTTCTCATGCAAGGTAAGAGTTAAACTGCCAGATACAAAAGCAGCTGATTTGATGCTAGATGTGAGAGAGGCATTTCTTGATCTCAGAACTCCAAAGTAGTAAGTAAACTATTAAGTACAATATTTTAGATCTAATATTCTACATATGTAAATATCTGTGCATCTTGTTTGTTTCAGTAAGTTGGGCCTTCACCTGCCTCACCCAGTTCACAAACATGAGGGAAATGCCAGATTCATTGTGGAGAGAGGAGAACTGGAGATCACACTGCCCATGAACAGACCAATGGACTGCATCAACCTAACCTGAGAGAAACACAGAGAGAGTGACTTAACCATGAGCTGCATCAGTTCAGAACAGACCGTGTAACTTCTACAGATACAGTTCTGCAGCCTTTCACTGACAGACTTATTAACCCATGAAACATGGCCCATGAGTTTACCTCACTTAACAATTAAAACTAGAATCAGTAAACAAAAAACAAAATGTTTCCAAATCAAGTCAATCCAAGTGGAAGGGAGCAGGTGCATGTGTAAGAATATGTGGTTGCCCAGTTTTTCAGTATTATAAAACAGTTTTAATTCAATTGTAAGTTTAAGCATAATAAAATGGTGAATCGTTTTAATTCATGATTGCTTCTCTTTATGTTTTCAAAGCAAAGCAAAGCAAACTGTATCAATTATACAAGTTTATTGGTTTGGTTAGTAAGAAGATTTGACAATAAAAGTGACTCTTAAGGTGAAGTAATAAGTTTTCCATTGATGTATGGTTTGTTAGGATAGGACAATATTTAACCGAGATAGGCTATTTAAAAACAATCTGGAATCTGAGGCTGCAAAAAAATTGCCTTCAAAGTTGTAAAGTCGTTTATATTACTAATCAGAAATTTAGTTTTGATATATTTATGGTATGAGATTTACAAAATATCTTCACAGAACATGATCTTCACTTAATATCTAAATGATTTTTGGCATAAAAGAAAAATTAAAAATGTACATTCAGAACAGATAAATGCTTTACTGGTGTTGGCATTTTAAACTGTAGAAAAATGTGCTTCGATTCTGCCTGCACACATTTGTGAGAAGACACACCTCTTGTGTATACAGTCATCTTAGAAATAGCTGTATGTGACAGAATAAACAGTGTGTCGTGCGTTATTGCTCATGGGCATCATGCAATACACCCCCCGAGCGCACGGATGCGCACACGCGTTGCCACAGCAGCGGACGTACGCGTGACGTGACGCAGGCGGGCTCCACACACTCTCCGGTAGCACAACAATACAAGCTCTCGCCGCTCCCCCTCCTTACGCGTCGCTCTCGGTATGGCGGACGGCGAGCGGTCCCCGTTGCTGTCGGATCTCGGCGATGGAGCTTTGGGCAGTGGTAACGGCGGGGTGTCTCCCGGAGCGGCTCCACACGGTGTTCCCAACAAACCGCAGAGTGAGTAACATTAGCGAGCGCGGCGCTTTTCTGCGCTGTCACGGGCCGCGCGCACACACACCAGTGCTTTTACTACGCTCTAGGTTCGGTAGGGTTTCTGTGCGGTTATTCGTGCTTTATTTTGCATGCCGGTGACGATGGAGACAGGACCTGAGCGAATGGTTTTCTGGCGGATAGCATTGGAGAGGCACATACGTGCAGATATATGCTCCTCCGCATCTAATGCAGTTGCGTCCGGAGGATGATATGCTTTTGTAAGACAAAATAACGTTGCATTGATCTTCGCATACTTTTGTCATCCATCAGAGAGGCTGTTACGCAGCTAATGAATGAATGAACATCACTGTTGTTGAGGTCTGTTTACTGTTCTGTTATCGGCCTTCCCGCGACAAATTATAATGATAACATGGCAATATCTTCTTTAAAACTCGTCATGTGACTGAAGACGACTGTATAGGGGGTTCCAGTGTCCCTATTTAACCACGTTTACTAGTGTCTTTGCATTACACATTTACAGTAATCTGCCGTATCCACCAACTCCAGCTACACCCAAACACAGATGATTAGCACGTCTTCGGACCATTCAGAAAGCCTGAAATTATTGCCTGAGGAGTCCACAACCAATCATTGCGCAGAGCAGGCGGGACCAATATAAAGTTACTAAAGGGCGTGCTGATGATGTTGAGGTGGCGATTTTTAACTGATGTGATGATGCTGGTGAAATTTTATCATAATAATATTTAAGTTTTATCACACTGACGTTGGGTTTATTACTTTTTTTTTCTTAGCTTTTAAAAAAGATAAAAATATCCTCACAAATCAGTTGTAACATGTTCTGCTGTATTTGTGAGGACATTTTCAAAAATGTGGCCCCCACAATTATTGGCAAATGTGTACATGATTTACTAGGCACATTCCAGCAGTCTTCTTATAAAGCTCCTTTCAGCAGATCTCGAGACCAAATCTGATTTTCTTGTTAATCCTAATGGCCTGGGTGACAGAGTTTCAGTGTTTCAGTGTTCAGTTTAAACTTTCAGAAGTAAATGAAACTTTTACAATATTTTACAAGCCAATATTTTCAGTATCTTTGCTAAACTGATAATACTAACAATAATGCTGTTATACAAAAAGTAAGGATGTAGTGTATAAACGAAACAATTACAGCATTAAAGTTGTGATTGTAAAAAATAAATTGTTACACATATATGGAAAACCATTCACAATAAGATCTCTAACATGCATTTTGATAATAAATAGGATGTATTTCATTCTGACTTGGTGCAGTAAAACCTGCATGCAATAATCTGCAATGCAATCTCTTCCTTTTTAGGCTTTCCTCCATTCCCGAGCTCGACTCAACCCCCTGTGTTGATGACCGAGAACCCTCCACCATATTCCCCCCTGACGTCTCCAGAGAGTGGCAGTGCTCCAGTCATCAGCTGTAGGGTTTGCCAGTCGCTCATCAGTGTCGAGGGCAAAATTCACCAACATGTGGTCAAGTGTGGAGTCTGCAATGAAGCTACAGTGAGTTAGGAGAGAGCACAAGTACACTTTACATGATTTAATAAAATCAGGACGGATTAATTAGTTAGCATTTCAACTTTTGAGCAATTGTAAAATTCTTAGGTTTTGACTTGTTGCTTGTTTGACTGTTTGCATGCTGCTGCTATTCGCAGTGCTGTTATTGGTCATGCCTGTAAGCCATACAATTTTATCAGTGTCAAGAATATGCACAAATTGAGTAATTGGCTTACTTAAATTGGTTTATGGGCTTTTGTCAGCAAATATTAATACACCTCCATTCAAAAGTTTAGGGTCAGTCTCTTATGCTCACCAAGACTGTTTTTAATTTAAAACAGTAGTGTATATACATTGAATGATTCAGAATTATATACAGTAGAATTATTTTGTTTAAAGTCACTTTATATAGTAAGTAAATACACAAACTTTAGGTTGCCAGAATTATTTGAATCCTTTCTGTATTTTTTTTCATTAACCTTCATTCTCTCCAGCCCATAAAGAATGCCCCTGCAGGGAAGAAATATGTGCGGTGTCCTTGTAACTGTCTTCTCATCTGCAAGGTCACGTCCCAAAGGATCGCCTGCCCTCGGCCTTATTGGTAAGAGAGAGAGAGCAGAAGGAGACAAAGTTAAATTTAAAACAAATTAAATCTATGACACTTATAAACGTCATCTTGCCACAGTCAGTATTTTGCATGTGAAGAATTACATGTTTGTTTGCTTGTCTTGACTAGTAAGAGGATCATAAATTTGGGGCCAGTCCATCCGGGTCCAGCCAGTCCAGAACCACAACCTGCTGGAGCCAGAGTCTCCTGCGGACACTGCAGCAACACTTTCCTGGTACATGCACGCATAATACAGCAACATCATACTGTATCATTATCCGCTGCAGTGACATCTTGACCGAATCACTCGGCTCAGGTTCAGCACCAAGTCAAATATCAAATGGCTATTTATTCTTGTTTTATTTATGCTACTGCCTCACATTAGCTGCTCAACCACTTTCTCAACATTTCAGTGGACCGAATTTACTGACAGGACGCTGGCTCGATGCCCCCATTGCAGAAAAGTGTGAGTATTTTTCAGCCGACATTCACGACACATTTCGCATGTACCAAATAAATCAAACTCTTTTATTAGATGGCAAATAAGTCAACATCTATTGTCTCTGTCAGCACCTCCTACACACAGCTTTAGCTTCTGAAATGCATTGCTGCTTTTTACGGGCTGTAATTTTTTCAATTTTATGTCCCATAACATTTTAACATCCTGTCCTAGGTTATTGCTTAAAGACTATTAAGCTGTTTGTTGACTGATTCCCTTATATCTATAGCTCTTGTCAAAACATTGCTCTGTTTGTTTGAGCATGCAGACAAAGCAACATGGGCTCAGCCAATAGCATAAGTTTGGGGCGGGACTAACTGTTTCTCCAACCAATAGAGCACTGCAGTGATGACATATTTTTGTAGGCTGGCCCAGGAGTTAGCATCACCTTGGTTCCCTCAACAAAAACCAAGTAGGATTTTCCATTGGATTTTGGATTATTTCAAAAATAAACTCTGTGACCAACATTATTCCTACATAATTTTCACAAATTAATACAGTCTTTAGGAATTTGAAGCCTAAATATAGTTGTCAAAATAAAAAGCTAAATATAGGCTATGAACTACATCATGGTCACATGGTCACAACTATTTTGTTTAAGACAAAATATAAAAAATCTCAAGGTAGTCTTACTGGTGTATTTTATGTCATGCAATAAAAAAACCTTGATACTCGTGTTAGCCACAGACCTTTTTTCAGTCATTTAACAAAATACAATAACCAGTCATTACTGGTCATTACAGCCGTGACGAAATGTGTAATTTACTTGGCAGTCAATGTGACAGTCACAAGCCTCTCGGTTTTCATTGAAAATATCTTTAATTGTGTTGTGAAGACATTCAAAGCTTTTACAGGTTTGAACCCTCCCTACTGTTCTTTTGATTGGTCTCTTCCTCACATCTTTCCTCATCAGATCTTCAATTGGCCAGAGATATCCGAGGAGGCGGAGTCTGTGGTGTTACCTGCTGTGCTTGCTTTTTAGCATTGCAGCCGCTGGTCTGATTGTGAGTGGGAACTTTATATATTTATTAACCATGTATTTATGTATGCATTTAGTTTGTGTGTTTTATTCTTTGACTATTCAAGTGGCACATCACTTAATATGGAATATTTCTGTTGTTTTTATTATACGTGTACAGTACATTACTATTTCAAAGAGTCCCAAATGTATGAATTAACATAATAGTTCAAATCATTAACTTTAAATACACTGTTACCTATTTGTCCACTGTTCATCATCATAACAATCGTTTATAGAAGCCGGTTTTCGCCACTGAATAAAAAATCTAAATAGCTGATTGCAGCTTTTTATCACAATTCTGAAAAAAAAAAGTCAGAATTGTGAGATATAAACTCGCAAGTCAAAATTGCAACTTTATATCTTGCTATTCTGACTTTATAACTCACAATTGTGTTATATAAAGCAATTCTGGCTTTTTTCTTGGAATTATGAGTTTATATCTTTCAGCTCTGACTTTTTCCTCAGAATTGTGAGATATACACTTGCAGTTGCAAGATATAATATATGTCTGAATTCTGACATTATAACTCAAAATTGTGTTATATGAAGTCGAAATTCACAACTGCGACTTAAAGTCCAATTTTGAGGGAAAAATTATTCTAAGAATTGCGACTATATATCATGCAATTCTGCCTTAATAGCTTCCAATTGCGAGTTTATATCACTCAATTCTGTCTTTATAACTTGCAACTGTGACTCTGGGTTCATTTTTATTTTTTATTATTCAGTGGCAGATACGGGCTTCCACAACAGTTTAGACATTTTGTTGATGCCTGGTGTTTAAACCTCATTGCAAAGTGTTGCTAGTTGAGTTTAATTTTTGTATTCTGTTCTTAAAAACCTTTCTGTGTTTGTCTGTAGGCAGGGACGTGGTCCCAGGCACATGTGTACGGGGGTATTTATGCCTCCTGGGCAGCGGTGTTGTTGCTGGTGGTGTTGACGCTGGCCAGGGCACTTTACTGGAGCTGCATGAGGGTCAGCCAGCCTCTGCACAACCTCACATAGAGAGAGAGAGAGAGAGAGAGACATACACACACAGCAAGGGGGGGGGGGGCTGAGATTAGGGGTGGTGGGAAAAAATAAAGTCCACAGGAAAAGAGCTATAGAGAATCATGGTTAACTCTTAAAGCTTTATTGTGAAGGCTGTAATGAAGGGTCAAAGTAAAATCCAGGCTTGAGAAACACGTGAAAAAAAAGCTATTATGGCAAAGAAGATTAGTGTTTTAAACTTATTTTTATTCAGAAGCTTTCTTTGGATGTGTTTTCATCCGTGAATATGAGCTGACTTGTTACTCATGGTTACATGCAAACGTGAGGTTATGATTCCAATTGCTCTCTCAGTTTTAACCATTTACACACACGTAAAGAACTCTCAAACACACATAACTCTCTGTACATGAACTAAATGAACTACACTACAATACACCAATTCAACCACGTTCAAACCTTCAACACAACATTAGCTGCCTCTCTAGTGTCCAAATAAGCTCAGAAGCCTTATAAAGAGAGGAAGTACAGGTTGATCTCCACTAGAGGGTGTTCCAAAACCACACACATATACACACACACCTGTGTGTTCTGTCGCATTGCCTGTTTGTCCGTACAAACACTGCTAATCCAAATCATTTGGACCTGGACCTGGACATGATTAACAAATGCGCAGAACCATTGTGTAACTGATTTTTCATAAACACGTCAAGTGTATAAGTGCGCTCCAACACACTCTTTCTCCCTCTTTTTCTTTAGTTGTGAATGTTAAAAACAGTATTTTTTTATAATTGTGAATTTTGTTTGTAAATATTTGTTGTTTATTTCATGAATGAATGAACAGTTGCACTGTAGCTCTAACACGCTGTGATTTCTTTTTTTATGTTTTTATTTAATTTGCAAATCACTACTGAAAAATCACTACTGATAATGTTAACTGGAACGAATATTGAGATTATAGCCACATGTACCTTCGGAAAGCAGAAAAAAAGGTCAGCTGTGTTTCATGGACTTTATCAAAAGGGTCATTTACCTTTCTTCTCTGTTCATGTGAAGTTAATCGTTATTTTCAGGTACTGTAAGTTTGATCATGTTCGAACCCTGATTAAGTGATACTAATGAGATTAATCAGACACTAGATTTGGATTCTAGACTCCACGATCATTTTTCCTTTTAGTCAGAATTCAGAGTCTGTATGGGTTTGTGTTTTTAAAGATGGGAAAACACAATCGCTGATCACCGATGTTCTTGAATTATATTCCTCATAAATATGCTAAATTCAGAATCAGAATCTGTACTCTGTCCATAAGAGAAAATGACGTCTGGAATCCCAAACAAAAGGTCAGGATGTTATTTATAAAGAGCAGAAGGCCAATGATGGAGGTCTCTTCTGAATTTGTTTACACATGAGATTAAGACTACACATAATTAAAATGATGATGAAGTTATAAAACAGCGAAAGCACTTGTGTTGCGTCTCATTTTTGTGCAGGTTTGTGTGTGATTCACTTGCTGAAGTTGTTTTAGCACTCTTCCTCTCGATGTCTCTGGCCATTTGTCTCTTGTTTCGGGCGGATATATTATTTTCCTCGACACAGACTGATAGAGGCATGGGAAACATACAGAAACCTTTTAGAAACCACAACTCCCCTGAGCTGGGCAGAGAGAGAGATTTGTCAGCAGTAATGGAAGAGAAAGAGCAGAGATCTGGGGACACGCACAGATAGAGAGAGGTTTCAGTCTTCTGGAGGTGAGACAGATTGACCACAAAAAAAGTCTGCAAGCAGAGATCTGGGAATGAGATCTCTGATTAATGATATATACGCAGCACAGGGTGAAGTCTGTATATGTCTCCGCTCTTGCACTAAATCCTAATTCAGTTTAGTTTGCTTCATTGCCTTGACAAGAAAAACTACACTTTCTATTGCCAAATGGTATGTGGCTTAGGTGTGTATAATGAAAATAGTCAAATTAAATGAAAGTATTCTGCAGAGCTTTCCAGAAAAATTACACTTGACGAATATTTTCTGAACGTATTAAAATTATACCAGTCATTTTCTATGCTGCTTTTGTTGAATAAAATAAGTTTATTATATTTCCTTAACTGCAAGTAAGTTAAGGAAATATTAATATTAATAAATTAAACAATATAATGAAAATATAAATACAAATGGCAAAATTAAACATCTCGATGCAACTAATAATAAATGTGGGGAAAAAACTATAGTATTTGCGTAGAAATAGCTAAGAAAATAACAAAAAATATAAATTTAATTAAAGGGGAAATAAGGAACTAACATTAAATTTGAATGAATAATCAGTTTTATTTCTATAATGATCTATTGTGCTTTTACACAGTAAGGTATAATTTATTTACACAATAATTTGACCAAAACTACACTGTAAAATGTTTATTCAAAGTTTTAAATAAAACATGAAAATACTACTACGTTTTTTTTACTTTGCAATGTCATGTTTATTAATTCAGTGTGTTACTTGTGCTTTTTCTAAAGTTTTTTATGCATCTAATACACTAAGTATCTTCTGCTCAGCAAGCCTGTATTTAATTGATCCAAAGTACAGTAAAACAGTAAAATTTGGAAATATTTATACTATTAAAAAAACGAATTTATTCCTGTGATCAAAGCTGAGTTTTCAGTGTCACGTGATCCTTCAGAAATCATGTAATATGCTGATTTGTTCAAGAATTTATTATTAACAATATTTAAAACCGTTTATTGAACTTTTGCAGGATTCTTTGATGAATAGAAAGATAGATAAGCATTTATCTACAAGGAATTTGGGGAAAGAAATGATAGAAAATTTATAATTTTATTTTGCAAGGATGCCTTTAATTGATCAAAAGTGGTGATAAAAACATTTATAATGTTACAAAAGATTACTATTTCAGATACATCTGTTCTACTAATTTCTATTCATCATAGAAACCTGAAAAAAATCTACCCAGCTGTTTTCAACATTATAATAATAAAAGTATATGTTTTTAAATTAGAAATCTTACTGTCCAAAACCTTTTGACTGGTAGTGTATATTTACATAAAATATTAGAAATTAATTTGAAATTAAGTTTACAGTTTTTCTGCATATATTTATATTGCCACTGCATTTGCTGCAAAACGAGTAATATAAAAGACACTGACCTCAAGGATAAAAATTAAATTGACACTATATTACATCAATATATAATATTAATAATCATCATATGTTCAATGATAAAAGACACAGTGCCAAGGTAGATTAATCTATTTAAATTCTATTTAGGCTACTGAACATTTAAACAGTATGCAAAGGCATTTACAATCTGCAGTAAGATCAAATAAACTGATAACAATACAATAAAGTAATATTAAAAATCATGTTTACATATAAAATACAAAATTAAAAAAATTCAATAAACTAAGAAAATCATACTCCACTTCAAAAATATAAATAAATTTTAATAAAAGCATATATATATTTATATATATATGCAGGAATAATAAACAAATATTTAACTGTCTTTTTCTCTGTGAGAGTGAGAGTGAGTTCCCAATGGAATCAACCTGATCTGAGATTACTGAGCTTGCACAAACACACAAGAGCCTTTTATCCTCCTAATGTATAACAGGATTCATCCTTAAAGATGAGCCCTGTGACCTTATCCACGCACACACAGAGTCTATGTCATGCCTGTTAAGCGCATACACTCACACTATCAGATCTGCAAATCTCCTCCTCTCTGCTCTCAGCTTGAACTGCAATAAGCAGCTGTAAGAAGGATAGAGAGGGAGATCTGGGAAGAAAGGATGAGAGGGGAGAGGAGATGAGAATGAAAAGATAAGATGAACTGATGAGGAAGGGGTATAAGTAGCTTTTGCCCTGTCCACTTTAAAACAAACAGTTCATTTAGATTATCTAATCCACGCACACACACACACACACAGAGAGAGAGTTCAGAAAATGGTTAGGTTAGCTGTTAGGTAAATTCGACTAAGTAAAAAAAAAATGCCTTTTCATGTGATTTTCATTGTATGCATCCATAATGTCAGAGGTCTCATGACCTACAGTCCTACAGATAAAAGCATGAATTATTGATGTCTGTCTGGACCAGAATTTGTGTGTACACTGGAATTAAAAGCCTCCGGTGTCACCTGTCACACTGCAGTGTGTGTGTGTGTGTGTGTAGACTGACATAGAGATATGAAATCACCATCATTCATCTCTTAATTCACAGTTTACTTCACCTTTAGTGAAAATGCTGCCTTAGCTTAAGTTCTAGATTCCCAGAAAAACTGAGAACAATCTGGATTTCCAAGTTATTGGATAAAATCATTATGTGTTAATTTGTATTAAATTGTAATAAGGTGTGATTTTGTTTTGATGTTAGAAGAATGTAATAAACACTTTTTCTCTTAAGCTTCTTTGTTATATATATGTGTGTGTGTGTGTGTGTGTGTGTACATCATCATCTAATTTATTTTAATCCCGAGTTAAATGTAACAACAAATGAAGCAATTATTTATTTTATTTTACTATTTGTATATGTATTTTTATGTTGGTTAAAATGTACTGTATGAAGTAATATATAGCTGATTAATTTAACCTACATTAGCTAAATGTTAGCTAAGATCTCTCTCTCTCTCTCTCTCTCTCTCTCTCCCTGTCTGTTAAACCAGGCAAAATCACATCCAATACAAAACATCCTCCTCAAAAAGGAAAGCTTGGATATCACTATGTCAGTTTGGATTGAGAGAGAGGGAGAGAGAGAGAGAAGGACAGATCAGGGATGAAGGTAATACAGTAAATGCAATAGAGGAATAGAGGTAAAGATAAAAAGAGAGTGAGGGGCTACAGGTGTCTTTCTTCTGAACATTTCTCCAGAAAAGAGCATCTCCACTGAACAGGTAACATCTTTAACAGGATCTTACAGATGAATATTTAGGCCTGTAGTTTCCATTAACGCTATTGTTTTAGTGCAATATTTGTTGGTTGCATTCATAAATTCGGCTATTACATTCATTTAAAATTTTGCATTTTTAACAGATTTTTCTGTTTCATATTAGTGCTTTAGTTAATTTATATATATATATATATATATATATATAAATTAACTAAAGCACTACATATATATAAATAAGTTTAAAGTATAGTAGAATAACTTTTTAAAGCAAGAACTTTCAATTTCTAAATAGAATGTAAATAATTAGATTTTAGAATTTACATAAAAAAGTGGAACGGTTAATGTTTCAAGGGTTTTAAGGCGTTTGCAGGACAGATGAAACAACAGCTTATTAGAATATGTTTTTCTGCCATTGAAAATCTTTAAAAGTCTGACATTATCCTCAGCATACAAAATATGTAACAAATAGATCAAATGATCGGGAGGGGGGGTCATAGGTTTATAATCGAATTCTCAAATAGTTTCTCAAGTAATTTGATTCAAAATAATCGAAATGCTTTTTCATTTTTACACAATGATTTAATTGAGGTCAAGGAATGAAGATGATGCTGATTATGAAGAGGATGACGAAGATATCTTTTTTTTTTTTACAGATGGAGTGTAATTGTAATTCCTCTCTGGGTCCTTTTCCCTCGACTTACTGGAGCAGAAGTAAGTGTGTGTGTGTGTGTGTGTGTGTTTGAGAGAGAGCGGTGCACAGCTGTGGTGTTAAACAGTTTGTCGTTGCTGATTCTATGACTGCACTGTTTCTAACTACATAACCACAAATTATGACTTGCTCTATCATTTTACCTAGAAATACATGCTGAGAAATGCGCCAGAGCAAAAAGCATATAGCCTTTGTAATATACGACACAAGCCTGGTTTGAAGAACAAATGTATTTAAATCCGTTACAATCAGAAAAGAAAATGCATATTAACATAATTCTATGATTATTATAATTAATTAAAAACTGATATTCCCCAAATTACAGCCTTCTAAACTTAAGTAGGCTACATCCCATATTTGTGAACAGTTACGGTTATTTTTTTATTTTTT
>JAUMHE010000029.1:2262093-2290092 GCA_032359235.1 Enteromius mattozi | reverse complement strand
GAAGTGAGTCGAGCTGAAGAACAACTGAAACGACTGGAGCAGGAGATTGAAGATTTGAGGAGGAGAAATACTGAGCTTGACAATCTTTCACACACAGACAATCACATCCTTTTCCTCCAGGTAACAGAGATCTGACGAACATGACAGGAGTCTTCAAGAAGGGATAAGCATGTTGTACAGGTATTGTTCATCAAATGTTTCTGTGTCTTTATATTGTGTCTTTGTGTCTGTGTAGAGTTTCCGGTCTCTCTCTGTTCCTCCTGAACATACAGACTCTCCAAGCATTACTGTCAGTTCTCGTCTCTCTTTTGATGATGTTGGTAAATCTGTGTCTAATCTGAGAGAGAAACTAGAGCATTTCTCCAGAGAAGAGATACAGATGTTATCTGGTAAATGTAAGTATTGGTTCATTCATGTACTCTCAGAATTAATTAATGCATCATGAAATGGAATGTAACTGAAAAAAAGAGCAAAAAAGGAATATAGAATAGATTTACATGTATGTATATTACATTTAAATACATGTAAATTGTACAATGATGCTTTCTTGGATTTTTTTTCCCCCCATAGTATCATATATTGAGATCTTTCTCACTCCAGAGCCAAAAACCAGAGAGGAGTTTCTGAAATGTAAGACCCTATACAAACACACGCATGCATTTTTACTTAAAACTTAGATTTACCCTCTGATAATCAGAATGACACTAACATGTAATGAAAACATTTTTTATTTAAAACTACAAAATCCAGCAATCGTGTATTGATATTTTAATTCATATTTCCTGATGCAGATTCTGTATCTTCTCATTTTCTTCAGATTATCATCAGCTCACTCTGGATATAAATACAGTGAATAAAAACATTTGTATGTCTAAAAGGAACAGAGTGATTGTATGCACTGACACAGACCAGCCGTATCCCGATCATCCAGACAGATTTGGTGTCTGGCCTCAGCTGTTGTGTAGAGAGAATGTGTGTGGACGCTGTTACTGGGAGGTGGAGTGGAGTGGTTGGGTGGATATGTCAGTGTCATATAAGAGCATCTGTAGAAAGGGAGAGGGTGATGAGTGTGGATTTGGATTTAATCATCAGTCCTGGAGTTTGTCCTGCTCTGACTCCAGCAGCTCATTCTGGCACAATAACAAACAGACTGATCTCCCTGTACTCTCCAGCTCCTCTAGAATAGGAGTGTATGTGGATCACGGTGCAGGAACTCTGTCCTTCTACAGTGTCTCTGACACAATGACCCTCATTCACAGAGTCCAGACCACATTCACTCAGTCTCTTTATCCTGGGTTTAGAGTTTGTGGAACAGTAAAACTGTGATCTAGCATACATGCAGATAGTCTACAAATAATATTGTCATATCAGATTTTAGAGCCAAGATAAACCTGTATAAATGTGTATTGTTAAGTCTCTAATATTCTAATCAATACATTTATATTGCATTTGAACTTTTGTTATTGAAAAAGCATGTGCAAATTCCTGCCTATCAGATGAGTGAAATAATGTTTGTAATAGAAGACAGAATAATAAATAATGCATAATGAACCATTTTCATTGTCACCAACAGTACAAATAATATTAATACTGTAACATGAATCAGTAAATCTTGTTTTCAGCTATCTTTGTGTGGTTTTAATTTAAATAGAAAGTGAAAGACAGAATGTGAAAGTCCAAAGCAGCACATAGAGATTGAGATTTCTGTGACATGAAATCACAAAGGTGTAAAGAATGGCGAGAGATATGCCAGTGAAGAACAAGAAACAGCTGATTTATATTGAGAGCAATCAAATGTTTATTTTCTAAAAATCAAAACCACTATAAATCAAGGTAGAAAAATAGCCTCTTAAACATCTACAAACACAACATCTCAAAAAAGGCACCAATATCCTTCAAAAAGGTCTCAGCCATGTCCTCATCTAATTAGTCAAATTTTGCTAAGGCAGGGCTGTCCAATCCTGCTTCTGGAGTCAGCATCCTCCAGCTCCAGTAAACTTGCCTGAAAGTTTCCGGTGAGTCTGAAGTTCTCGATTAGCTGATTTAGGTGTTTAATTAGGGTTGGAGTCTAAACATCTTGACATCAGAACGTTAATGGTCATAGTGTAAGAGAGAAGAATAAATGTGTAAAACATTATTGACAGCAAAATTACAAATAATTAAACATGTTTTTGTAATGGAAGTCAAACAAATTTCATGTAAACGCGAGAAGCATTATGATGTGTAATTCCTCTATTTATATTTAATACCGTCTAAATAATTATACACTCTGATAAAAAAAAAGGCACAGCGTACTTGTCATACCACATGAACTCTGTTTTGCACTGTATCCTGCTCTTTGTTATTTTGCTGTTTACATCAGCAGCTTTTTGCCGATGATCTCCTTTTGACTGATGCCCGTCCAAACGTTCCAAACTGCGACGTTGTTTTCGGTATGATTTTCCTTTCTCTGATTCTTCCTTCTCTACCTCCCACCTGCACCCTGGAACCCAAATGCTGGTACATTGGCTCCCCAGTATGCAGTAGCATTTTTGTTGGTTGTTTTTTTACAGTTCCAATTGTTTTTTGGACATTTTCCTGGTTACACAGCAACCGGGGCAAGCAACCGGTTCTGCAGGTTGCAGCCAAATATATTTGTTTGTTCTCTCTCTCTATTTGCCACTCCTGCTTTCATTATAATGGAAGTGATACTCATTCCTACCTCAGTCACTAAGGGCTTTACCTGGTGGTTTCTCCTTTTATTTTGCTATTTCTACCCCTTGGAGCTGCTGTATGCATTCGTTATATGAACACAGTTACTGTATGAGCTGTATTACAGACTGCTGGGATCAGGACGATCAGTAGAGAGTCTACAGCTGCCCTCAGGGCAGACAGACCTTCACTCCAAGACCTGTTTTATTTGAAAAACACCATGCTGGATGAAGTACTGGAGAAACTCAAGAACACAAAACTACAAGCTGTTCGTCCTTCTAAATGTTATATTGGATCTAGAGATGTGGAGTGTGATGTATATAAATATAAATATAAAGTGTGATGTATATAAATATAAAGCTATCAAGTCCTGTCTGGTGTGTCTGAACTTTTACTGTCAAAATCATCTCGAACAACATGAGACATTCTTCAGAGGTAAGAGACACAATCTAATGGATGGCACTGGATGACTGCAGGAGATGATCTGCCCTGCACATGAGAAACTGCTGGATATTTTCTGTCATACTGATCAGCAGTGCATATGTTATATGTGTGCTATGGATGGGCACAAATTCCATGAGACTGTATCAGCTGCAGCAGAGAGGACCGAGAAACAGGGAGGTATGATAAAGGATTCTAATGCGAATATCAAATATAAATATGAAAGATATTATTAAACATAATTATTATAAAATGTTTATGCTATGGTTTATCTGGCTGTTCCATGCGTTTTCTAAATAATATTGAAAGTCAAACTTGGTTGTCAAACAAAAATATACTAAACAATGCAGTTTCCCAACAGAGACAGTTAAAGGAAACTCAAAGAAAATTCTGCCACAAAATCCAGGAGAGACAGAAGCTGCTAGATCAGCTGGGAGAGACTGTAGAGTCTCACAAGGTGAAACAGTGAATTTAATAAATATTTAAATAAATAATTACAAAGATATGGAGCACAGTAACAAACTTGTCCTGTTCCCTCTGTTAATGAGGATACTTCACCCCAAACCCACTGGATGTTTATACTCTACCTGGACATGATTTTAGATCCCTTATTTATATATAATGTGAGTTTGTGTCACTGCTGTTCCATTTTTCCTTCGTAACTCTCACTGGTTCACAAATGTATCATGGACATTATTTTAAAAAAGTTATCGCATGCAGCAGTTATAAAAGTAACAAACTATGCTACAACTATTTATTATTTTCACATTAAATATAATTTTATAAATTATCATGAGACATATGTGATAATACAATAAAATAATTAACAGTCTCGTTGTAAGGACAGTTAATAAAGAGTGAGAGCCTGAGGAAATATTTACATCCTTATTTGTGGTCAGTAGAGGGCAGCAGTGCGTTAGATTGCAAAGTTAAATGAGGGTTCAACTTAACACAAACATACTGTCAACAGAATGCAGGAATAATATAGTTCACATAGTTGAGTTGAAACCTTCATATGAGCAGCTCTCTCTCTCTTTCTTTCTTTCTCTCGCTCTCTCTCCAAAGTCTTCTCTCTCTCTCTGTCTCCTGCTTTCCCTCTCTTCCTTCCTCTCTTGGCCACTCCTTTCAGTTCAGTGAAAGTGAAACTAATCACTACTTCCTTCGTAGTCTGGGTGTGGGATTCAGCAGTATTGGGTATTTTTCATATTTCTACGGGTTATAGGCTACTGTCTGTGATTTATTATTTGTGCAGTACAATGGCAGTATCTAGCGTTTCTTTGGCTCGGGATGAGTTCAGTTGTTCAGTCTGTCTGGATCTACTGAAGGTTCCAGTGACCCTTACCTGTGGACACAGTTACTGTATGAGCTGTATTACAGACTGCTGGGATCAGGATGATCGTAAAGGAGTCTACATATGCCCTCAGTGCAGACAGACCTTCACTCCAAGACCCGTTTTAGGTAAAAACACCATCCTGGCTGAAGTGGTGGAGAAACTCAAGAAGACAAAACTTCAAGCTGCTGGTCCTGATCAGTGTTACTCTGGATCTGGAGATGTGGAGTGTGACGTCTGTACTGAGGACAAAAACAAAGCCGTCAAGTCCTGTCTGGTGTGTCTGAACTCTTACTGTCAAAATCATCTTGAACAACATGATAATCTCTTCAAAGGTAAGAGACACGATCTAATGGACGCCACTGGACGACTGCAGGAGATGATCTGCCCTCAACATGAGAAACTGCTGGAAATTTACTGTCTTACTGATGAATACTGTATATGTTATATGTGTTCAATGAATGAACACAAAAACCATGAGACTGTATCAACTGCAGCAGAGAGGACTGAGAAACAGGTATTCATGGATACTTCAAACATAATAATTGCAGCATGACAAATTATTATAAATGTTATTATAAATGATACATATTATACAAGGTTTTTGTTTACCATTCACTAAGGGAAATGTATATTTAAGTAAAATCTAAATAATAGTGGCTCATATAAGAAAGCAGTTATCAATACTAACAATTAAATTCTTAAGTTGATTTGTAAGATTACCAAAAAAATATACATACAGTATTTTTTTTGTTAAAAGACACATATATATTGGTTAACAGACACATATTCTGAACAAAAAAATTTCCCAACAGAGGCAGCTGAAAGAGACACAGAGAAATTTCCGCCAGAGAATCCAGGAGAGACAGAAGGAGCTTGATGACCTGAGAAAGACTGTAGAGTCTCACAAGGTGAGTTTTGAGCAAAAAGAACAACTGCTGTCTGCTGAAGAGCTGTTTGAGACTCAGTTAGGACTCTCCTCCAGTCAGTCAATGAGGAGCCAGTGCTGGAGCTCTTTCAGTCCCGCTGAAGCTCACTGTGGAGAACAGGCTGTGTGAGGCAGCAGTAAGAGCTGAGTGAATGAACTGATTCTGATGCTTCTCTCCCTGTGTGTCCTAACAGCGCTCTGCACAGGCAGCAGTGGAGGACAGTGAGAGGATCTTTACTGAGCTGATCCAGTCCATTGAGAAAAGACGCTCTGAGGTGACACAGATGATCAAAGATCAGGAGAAGACTGAAGTGAGTCGAGCTGAAGAACAACTGAAACGACTGGAGCAGGAGATTGAAGATTTGAGGAGGAGAAATACTGAGCTGGAGAAACTTTCACACACAGACAATCCCATCCTTTTCCTCCAGGTAACAGAGATCTGATGAACAGGAGTGTTCTTTATAAAGGGATGAGCATGTTGAACAAAGATTGTTTCTATAAAATGTTTCTGTCTTTAGCTGGTGTTTCTCTTGTGTCTTTGTGTCTGTGTAGAGTTTCCAGTCTCTCTCTGTTCCTCCTGGATCTACAGACTCTCCAAGCATTACTGTCAGTTCTCGTCTCTCTTTTGATGATGTTGGTAAAACTGTGTCTCGTCTGAGAGAGAAACTGGAGCATTTCTGCAGAGAGGAGATAGAAAAAATGTCTGAAATGGGTAATTCACTGGATCATTAATTTAATATGTTAATCATCATCAACGTACATATGAACTATTTTTTTAAATAGTAAACTTTTATTTTCTGTTGGTTTTTATAGTAAAATACATTGAGTCCATACCCACCCCCAAACCCAAGAAAAGGGAGGAGTTTCTACAATGTAAGTAATCATTGCATCATACACACAAGGGAGAATATTTTGCCATCTGATGTCAATAATCAGATTTAGTAGCAGCTGATGTGTTTTATTTCTTTCAGATTTCCGTCGGTTCACGCTGGATGAAAACACATTGCATAAATTCCTCTGTTTGTCCGAGGAGAACAGAATGATTACTGAAACTAACACAGACCAGTCACATCCCGATCATCCAGACAGATTTGATAGTTTGACTCAGGTGTTGTGTAGAGAGAGTGTGTGTGGACGCTGTTACTGGGAGGTGGAGTGGAGTGGGAGAGGAGTGTGTATATCAGTGTCATATAAGAGCATCAGCAGGAAGGGACGAGGTGATGAATGTGCATTTGGATATAATGATCAGTCCTGGAGTTTATATTGCTTTCCTTCAAGTTACTGCAAATACTCATTCTGTCACAATTGCACAGAGACTGAGCTTCCTGATGTCTCCAACTCACATAGAATAGGAGTGTATGTGGATCACGGTGCAGGAACTCTGTCCTTCTACAGCGTCTCTGACACAAGGACCCTCATTCACAGAGTCCAGACCACATTCACTCAGCCCCTCTATCCTGGATTTAGAGTTTATGGATCAGTGAAACTATGTGATATCACAAAATAGATCATACAAAGTCATATAGTGCAGCATGTGATATTATTAATAAAACATCATCCCCTTAAGCTAATAATGTTTGCAATGTTTGTAACCAAGCAGGGCACATATAATATTCATACTGTCAATAACGTATGCTGTAAATAAAAATATGAGAGAACAAAAAGCCATCATGTCATTTATTTAGACTTTTGGAATCTGACTATATAACATCGAATTTCTGATTTAACAACCTTTCAGCTGGAGATGTTGCTGTTCATTCTGTGTATTAATTATTGTGAATGAAAACAAATGGAAGTGTGATCAACTTCAATAAACATAAAAGCAAAGTTTAGCATTTTTACTAAATTTTAAATGAAGAGAGAATTTGCAAATGACTAGTAGGCTATAGTAAAATTCATTAAATAATGAAAAACGACACTTATGCATGCAGTATTGAATTAAATTGTATTGTAAATACATTAAGATCACAGAGAAATTGTAGCAAAAACAGCATAAAACTAGAAGGAATTTTAATTTCTTTCTTTTTTTAACCACATAATTCTATTATTTTGTTCTTTTTTTTTTTTTTTTTTTTTTTGTTGTCATTGTTATTTTTCTGTTAATCTCCGTGACGGTGACGAGGGCGAAGTGACGTCACCAAACCGGAGGCCGGGTGATCCTCCAACGCGTCTCTTTCTGTGTAACTAGTCACACAGGCCGACAAACAACAACCCAGGCCGGGATTTTGGAGGGAGGCGGTGTCCCCACCCCTCCGTTCGTGTCTGTATCCGTCTGTGTGCGTGTGTTCTGGCCGGTGTTCTTGTGATTCGGTAACCGGGGGAAGATGGCGGACCCGGCGGAGTGCACCATTAAAGTCATGTGCCGTTTCAGGCCATTGAATAGCTCGGAGGTGACGAGGGGGGACAAATACATCGCCAAATTTCAGGGAGAGGACAGCGTCGTGATTGGGGTGAGTGATATTTATGGACAGAGGTTTTTTAGTATGGTTTAGTTATCGGTCAGTCTCGCGCGAGCGGCTAATGCTAATGACCGCAGTCTATCACAACCACAATTTGTCACGACCTGTTAGTCTGAATATTTGACACCGACACCAGCCTCTGCATCCGGTCTGGTGACACCCGAAACGGACTGTTTAATTCGCACATAAATGTTAAATTCGTTCATTTCGATGTCGTTTCCTCATGAGCTTCATGCTAACCGTGTTAGCCTGCCCTGCACATTCAACGCGGAAACACAGATAGTTTTACACTTTCAGAACAGCAAAAGATGTAATTATTCAATTTACTTATTCAGGTTATGGTATGGTTCCGCATTGTAGTTTTAGATTATTATTTTAAACCCATAATTGTAAGTTTGGGTGTGGATATATGTTGAATGAACAGGAAACTGTCCATATTTGTAAATACTGAGGGAAATAATGTATCAGAGATGCTTTCAAACGTTTCTGGATCAAAACCCACCAACTATGTTTTCATAGCTAACGTCTCTCTTAATAACATTTAGCTTT
Organism: Enteromius mattozi; assembly: GCA_032359235.1. NCBI lineage: Eukaryota > Metazoa > Chordata > Actinopteri > Cypriniformes > Cyprinidae > Enteromius > Enteromius mattozi. The sequence goes on along the minus strand of JAUMHE010000029.1, from coordinate 2,281,694 downwards.
TAAATAATAATGAAGCCACATTCATACTTTTTGTCATAAGTCCCAAATTATGGTGCATATGTGTGAAAATGACAGACAGTATGTTATTTGGTAGATTAACTACATTTTATGTTGTTGCTGTACTAAAACCTTAGCAAAATTATTACGTTTTTATTATGAAATATTTATATCTTATTCCTTCTATAAAACTTTACAGAAATATTTTCAAGTAGAATTTTCAATATTTTACAAATACTCCTGCTCTTTACAACATCAGCAGACCCATTTCCTTAAATGTGTGTGAATGACAGGTGAAATTGGACATGAGGTTGTTTATTGTGTAAAATGAGAACAAAAGCTCAGTTAAAAACTCTTTTTCTAGTAAATGTAACTTTGTGTCTTGAACCAAAGTCCTGAATGAAATATCTTAAGACCAAGTACAGATGCTGAATGTTCCTGGTCTGATCTGTAGAAACATGATTCTTAGTGTTGCACTGGCATCTGTGTGTATTTGTGGGTGGGGAATAGATTAATCATTGTCATTGTGCGTTGATTATCTTTAAACCCAGTTCAAACATGACAGTCTATATGTCATAAACTCTGAAGTTTTATTTCATGGCTGACTAAACTATGGCACGATGAATGACATTTGAAAGCAAACATGCCATGTGGCTAGCTGAATCATACAGGTGACCACCTTCCCTTTTTATGTAAATAATGATTTCATAGAGAAGTCTTCTCTTTTGACAAATTTGCTAATCTTTTATGGTGTTGTTAAGGGTCAGGTATTCCTGTCTGGTTACAGTGTGTGTACGTTCCTGAAAGACCGGCTTTGAAACGGATATGTTTGTTTTTGTTGAGTACTCGCTCTCTTAATAGTCCTCTTGTGTGTGTATGAAGATAACACGAGAGAATGCCCAGGAACTGGAGACTCCTTCAGGCTTATCCACAGTCATTTGAAAAGAGTGTGTGTGAGCACTAGAAGGAAGGTGAGATAATGCTTTGGAAATAGAGCGTGCTCCACCCTGCGCAGCCCCTGGGACTCTGTGTCTAAGCTAGACGAGAAAATGGTTAGGTAAGAAAATGCCCCAATTAGAACTCTGGGAAATTTTTCTCTTCTCACAGGAGACTGGCCTTTGTTCTGTATCGGTATTGTGTCCGCACAGGCATTAGAGTAAATGCATATTATGATGAGCGCTGTAGATTGAAACTGTCGGTATGTTTTCTACTTAATTATAATATAATTCATATATAATACAATAATTATAATGTAATTAATTGTAAATAATAATTTATTAATAATGTTGATAATAATTTATTAATAAAATTTATTAATAAATTATTATTTTATTTATTTATTATTTTATATTATTTAAATTTTTAAATATTTTTTGCCCACTGTCCCCTAGGTTTTAGCTAAGTTATTAATCATTTAAAATGTAATTAAATTTACTGTGATCACTTATTCTGATATATTTTAATTATAAGAGTCAGAATAAGGATTGAATGACAATTATTTTGACATTTTATTTTCACAGAAGTTAATTGAAACATTAAAGTAGGCCCTTGCATTGAATATACTTTCTCTTTATGTTAAATAGCTTTTAAAATTTAATTAAATTAAACTCTAAAATGGGACATCCCATCTTTGATCCATGTACTGTACTATATGTGTTTAGTGGCAGTCGCTAGTCTTCCCCCACTGGTGTTACAGACTCCTCCTTCAATATTCAAAATGTACATGTTTTGGAGACTTGCAACCACAGTAAAAAAAAAAAAAACATATTACAGACTGTAAACCAGTGGTGTGCTGGTGAAAAGCTGTTAACCATTACATTGCCACTGTCATTGCCTCTAGACTTTGGACATATTAAGACATCTTAAGTTATTATTTACCCTGATCTAACAAATAAGATATTACTTTTGTGACACACAGCATATTACTTCATAATAATAACACTGAATTGTAGGTTTGCGTTTTGTTTAGGCTTGGTTGATGGAGTATTCTTCAACTTTTTTCAGTTAAGTGAGTTTATCATTTGCTGACGATTGAACAATTAGGTGGGTTCTTTTCACAGTAACAATATGGCACCCAATCCTCAGCATGCAATAATAGTGCAACATTTGCACACGTATGATTTGACATTGCTCTGATAAAACAAGGTAGCACTGTAGTCAAAGATTAAACTTTATAGATCAGGTGAGAGAGTTAATGTTGATTGTTGTGTCATAATGCCTGTTTGTGCAGTATGATGGCTGAAGGAGTGCAATGCTTTTTTATTCCATTACTGCTTTTTTATTCCATTACTGCTCCTGACTGTTCTTTTTGAAAGTATTTAGACCCCCTTAAATTCTTCACTTTTTGTTATATTGCAGCCATTTGCTAAAATCATTTAAGGTCATTTTTTTTCTTCATTAATGTACACACAGCACCCCATGTTGACAGAAAAACACAGAATTGTTGACATTTTTGCAGTTTTATTAAAAAAGAAAAACTGAAATATCACATGGTCCTAAGTATTCAGACCCTTTGCTCAGTATTTAGTAGAAGCACCCTTTTGATCTCAAGGAAACGCTTATAGTTTGCGGTCAAGGAGTTGGCAACCTTTCTTGGTCACTGTGCACTTTACCAGAAACTGAATGTGCAGTATTTTTTTGTTGGCAGCACAGAACATTAACCATTAAGCTACTATCGCACCAATTGGAAAAATTGTGATAAAAATAATCAAGCTTATTTTAGGCCTACTTGTTTTTTATTGTTATCTTTACATTTATACATTTTAATTTATTCTTGTAATAAAATTGTGTAAAGTTAAGTAAGCATCCATAAGATGAATCACTTGTTGTATTTTTCATTTCACCTTATTTGTAAAGTCACGTTGGATAGCCTAAGTGTCAGCTAAATAAATAAATTTTATCAAATATAAATGTTGGTAGACTGCCGTACTTTGTAATATTATAATATAATCCCAGCAAACCTAAATGCTACATTTTAGTAATAGTAATTTGTTTTATTACATTGCATTATTTTGTTTAATATTGATTATTTTTATTATTAGTGTTCATTATTGTTATGCAATAGTAGTCTAATTCTTTGGCTTTGAGTTTTTGGTTTTCTTTTAATATATTTTTTTGTTAAGCCATCTCCTTATAAAATTTATAAATAGTTATTATCTGAGATTGAACAGCCAAAATAAAGCCATCAATGAGGTTCTTCAGGAGGTGCAGTAGAATTTGCATTAAAGGTGTAGTTTGTGATCAGTAATTTGTTGTTTGGTAAGTGGTCTAATGCAGTCAGTATAGGCGCAATGTATGCACTTGTTTATATTAAGAATCAAAGCTGTCTACCAAAACAATGTACAAATCACAATGTTGATAATTATGCTACAATAGTCCCATCTTATGATATAAAACTTGGAGCTAGACAGTAAATAAATCATTCCTTAGCATTTATTGTGGTGTAACCTGTTTAGTAGTACCACGGTCCTTTAAAACTTTTGATAAAGCAATGTATGTCATTTATATTCATGCTGCGTTTTTTAGTTAATTGTACAAATTTCCAATGGTTTCACTTCTTGTCAGCTAATAAATCAATCCAAGCAGTTTCTTCTGCAACTGTTCAGGCTGTTGCATGTTTTGTCACAGTAACTATTGAAAACCTAAAAAAAAAAAAGGAACTTGCCATTAATTTTATATTTATATTCTTCACAGGGAAAGCCGTATGTGTTTGACAGAGTTTTCCAGTCCAACACATCTCAGGAGCAAGTGTACATGGCCTGCGCTCAACAAATTGTCAAAGGTAAAAGTAGAAAGGTCACTTGATAGACCTCTGAATCAAACAAAGGCACAGCATGAAATAAGTTTTAAGCATAATCATGTTTCCACAGATGTACTTGGTGGCTACAACGGAACCATTTTTGCCTATGGGCAGACATCATCTGGCAAAACACACACAATGGAGGTGAGGGAGGAATACAGTTGACACATCTCTGCTGAAGTGAAAATAAAGTCAGAATTTCTATGCAAAAGCAAAACTATTTGACTTTAATCACATGTAAATATGAATATTTCCCCTGTACCTCATGTGTGGAAGATCTGTTGTATTAGGTTCATGTGTCAAATATACAATATTTATGGTTGTTTGTGAGTGTATACTGTAGCAGCTTTGGGCAAATTAGTTATATTGGATTTATGTGATGGTCAGTCAGCTGCCTTTATTCATACAGTCGTGTTTACATGATAAACTTTTCATTTATATGGTACAATTATACAATAAGCAGCTTTACTTTAAAAACATACTTGATTGAGACTTAAGATATATACAAATGTTAGGTGTCACGTGTCAGTAAAAAATTTTTTAATATTTATTTTTTCTAATTGATACATTTATTCAGCAAGGACACATTAAGTTGACAGTGACTCGTGAAGACATGATATTAGAATGATTTCTTAAGCACCGAAGACTGGAGTAGTGTACAGTATTATAGGTTTTGACTGTATTTTTGATCAAATAAATGCAGCCTTGGTGAGCAACTCTTGGTGAAAGACTCTTTCAGAATCATTATTTAACTGACCAATCTCTTGAGCCAGTATAATGGAGCAAACAGGTGTCTTCTTTACACAACGTTTTTTTCTACTTTCATGAGTGAGGTATTTTGGTTGTTCTTTAGGGAAATCTCCATGACACAGATGGAATGGGAATTATTCCCAGAATAGTGCAAGACATCTTTAACTACATTTACTCTATGGATGAAAACCTGGAGTTCCACATTAAAGTAAGTCTTTGCCTGTGCACACCATTTTATTAACAATCTTCCTTCTTATTCTTTAAAAGCTGACATATTGCTTCATATTTGTATCTCTTCACTGTGTTTTTACTTTTTGGCAGGTGTCATATTTTGAGATTTATCTGGATAAGATTCGGGACCTATTGGATGGTGAGTGTGTTGGTTATTTTAAGCCATTAATTTTAAGAAAGATCATTTAAAACTCAAAAGTGGTACAACTATAATGCTGCTTTCATTGTGAAATAATATTTCTGTTTCTTTCTCTCTCTCTCTCTCTCATTGGCTTGTAGTTTCAAAGACTAATTTATCTGTACATGAAGACAAAAACAGGGTTCCTTATGTCAAGGTGAGTTCCTAAAACCTGATGTCTTGTCAGTGTCACGAGTGTTCCAGTGTTCCATTAAAATACTTACACAAAGTGGCAATTATCACTGATATTTAAATATTCTAAGTTGTTTATTATAATTATGTGTCTTCCTGGTTTTAGGGCTGCACTGAGAGATTTGTTTGCAGTCCGGATGAAGTGATGGACACTATTGATGAGGGCAAATCCAACAGACATGTAGCTGTGACAAGTATGAATGCACAGAGAAGAATAGAGAATGAATATTTTCAATAAAAAGAATGAAATATAAGCATTTTTGCATAAACAGAGACTAAACCAGATCCTATGAGGAAACTGTAACATCTGCATCCTTCTTATGAGCTGATGCTTATAAACCATGTTCTGTGAGTTTAGTTTTAATAATTTCTTTGTGTGTCTTTCAGACATGAATGAGCACAGCTCCAGAAGTCACAGTATCTTCCAGATCAATGTGAAGCAGGAGAACACACAGACAGAACAGAAGCTTAGTGGGAAACTCTACCTGGTCGACTTGGCAGGCAGTGAGAAGGTGTGTGTGTGTCAAACTTTTGCCTTGTAGTGCCTTAAAACATGAGCTGAGTGTGTTAAACTCTGTTCTCTCACAGGTCAGTAAAACAGGAGCTGAGGGTGCTGTACTGGATGAAGCCAAAAACATCAACAAGTCACTGTCTTCTCTGGGCAATGTGATATCAGCCTTAGCCGAGGGCTCGGTGAGTCACACGTGCACAGACTTTAGATCAGTAGAGGCTAGCGTGTGTGAGTTGTGCTCAGAGATTAACTTCAGCTTTGTCCACTTTAGTTTTGATGTTCTTTATTGGTATGACCAGTAATGGTATTTGTGCATAACCAAAGGATAATACAATATAATATAATTAGTGTATAATTGAATACAATTTCAGGTCATTTCATATAATGTAGTATAATTCATTTTCGGTTTCGGCTGAAACTGTTTTGTGTGGCTGAAACCATTGACCAAAATGGTGATATTTAATGAGCACTTTTCTAATGGTGCGTTTTGACTCTGTCTATTCCATGCACTTAATGTGTATAAGCTATACAATAGGGCTATCAAACGATTTATTATGTATATATAAATACATGTACATGCATGTATATATTTAAGAACAATTTTCAATTATAAATATTATTATATATTAAATATATTTACATATAATTTAAATTATATAAATATATGCATAGGAAATATGTAAATATTTTCAAGATGTATGTCTGTGTGTATACATAATAAATATACACAGTACACACGCACGTTATGTAAACAAAAACTTTTATTTTGGGTGCGATTTAATATGTTGTGGAGAACAAAATGCTTCACCATCAGTTTTTTCCAGTATTATACACCCCTAGTTCTCACTGTTGTCCTAATTAATGGAAGTCCATATTTTAAATGATCGCTAGTTTAATACTTTAACAAATGCAAGAAAGAATTAAAGCTTGAGTAAAATATAAAGAATGAAATCGATGAAACCAGACCAGATTCATGTAGTTCCTCACATGATGGGGAGTAAATTTTACCGTGCTGTTAGTGTACACAGCAATCTTTGTGTTCTCCTTATAGAAGGGACGGATTTGCACATATTTTATAAATATTTAGTGATCTAATTCTATCCTGCATTTCTTTCTCAGACGTACGTTCCATACAGAGACAGTAAAATGACAAGGATCTTGCAGGATTCTTTGGGTGGAAACTGCAGGACCACCATCGTCATCTGCTGTTCTCCTTCCTCATTCAACGAGGCAGAGACTAAATCCACTCTTATGTTTGGACAAAGGTGAGAAGACGCGTTCGTGTTTTTCTTTTCTTCGTCACTATGTTCTCACCATTCACAATAAAGTTGTCAATGGTCTCACATGTGTGTTATACATGTATGAAAGAATAATTACAGCTCTGTCTATTTAATAAGGTGTGAAAAGAGCTTTACAGCTGTGATTGTGTTTGTGTTTGCAGAGCCAAGACTATTAAGAACACTGTGAGTTTGAATGTAGAGCTGACAGCTGAGCAATGGAAGAAGAAATATGAGCGAGAGAAAGAACGAAACAAGACCCTTCGAAACACCATCACATGGCTGGAGAATGAGCTTAACCGCTGGAGAAATGGTCAGAAGTCTATTTATTTATTCGTTTTTTGTTGTTTTTTTACATTTGTCATACAGTTTTGTTCTCAATGTGTTAATTTTTTTTCAGCTCTGTCTGAAACCACTTGTGGAATGCTTTCGTTCTATGCATTTGTTTATCTTAAGCGATGGATGTGATTCATTGTACATCATAACTTTTCTTTAACATTTTTCTTAAAATACTTTTAGATTTGAACTTTTGAAAGTACATTTGAATTTCCATTTCCTTTGTTTTTGTCCCACAGGTGAAACGGTACCTGCAGACGAGCAGTATGATAAGGAAAAGATTAATGCTGAAGTGACGGCATTGGATAACACAATTAATAATGATAAATTTGCATCCACACCAAGCATGCCACCTGTGCCAGGAATGCTTGGGGCCCGACTCACCGGTGTTGAGAAGGAAAAATGTGAGGTTGAACTTGCCAAACTTTACAAGCAGCTTGACGACAAGGTACATGCATAATCAAACACTCACAATACCTACAATAAATATGTAGAAGTCTAAAAGCATGGTCATTTTTCCTAGAGAAGATGATTAAACTTGTACTGTCTCATCTCTCTCAAGGATGAGGAGATTAATCAGCAGTCTCAGCTGGTGGAGAAGCTCAAGCAGCAGATGTTGGACCAGGAAGAGGTTAGTGAACTCTCATATGAACGTGTCAATTTGACATAAAAGAGTATTAAAAAGAAAACGTTGTATATGCATTCTTGTGTGTTTTGCAGTTGCTGGCCTCGTCCCGAAGAGACCATGATAACCTGCAGGCAGAGCTGACTCGTTTACAGCTGGAGAACGAGGCATCTAAAGAGGAGGTGAAGGAGGTGCTGCAGGCCCTGGAGGAGCTCGCTGTCAACTACGACCAGAAAAGTCAGGAGGTGGAGGATAAAACCAAAGAGTTTGAAACACTCAGCGAAGAACTAAGTCAGAAATCTGTAAGTGCCAGAAAGGCTAATTATATCTATCATTCTACAAAGAATGACAAGAATGATACTAAAAATTTGACTTTAAAACATTCTGTTCCAGAGTACCCTGGCGTCTATAGACTCAGAGCTGCAGAAGCTCAAAGAAATGGCCAATCATCAGAAGAAGAGGGTGACAGAGATGATGTCGTCACTGCTCAAAGATCTGACTGAGATTGGCATTGCTGTGGGCAACAATGAAATCAAGGTGAGTGACAAGTTTAAGGTGAAAAAGGTGAAGTATGTATGTTCTTCCAAACTAGAATCACCAGCCCATGAATGGCTTATTGCCGCTATAGTTGTTAAACCAAGGATCTGTATCTATGAAGTTTTTATACAGATATCTTAATACATTTTCACCTTTAATAACTTTAATAACCATAATTAGTTTATTTGAGGATGAAGCTTAAAAGTTAAGTCAAAACGGGGAAAAAAAGCAGGAATAAGGAATAATAAAGAGTTTAAGCAGAGCAATACTGAAGAATCTCTCTTTGTGCAGCAGCATGAAGGCAGTGGTCTTATAGATGAAGAGTTTACTGTAGCCAGACTCTACATCAGTAAGATGAAGTCAGAAGTCAAATCGATGGTCAAACGTTGCAAGCAGCTGGAAAACACTCAGTCTGAGAGCAATAAGAATATGGATGAAGCCGAGAAGGAGCTTGCAGCATGCCAGTTACGCATCTCCCAGGTACAGTTTCACACTCTTGCCTCCTTTCTTACATGGCAAACCCTACATTATAATCTACTTAACCATAATGAATTTTAATACACAACAAATAAACACATTAACAAATGAATGTTTGTTTTGCAGCATGAGGCAAAAATTAAATCTCTGACGGAGTATCTGCAGAATGTAGAGCAGAAGAAGAGACAGCTGGAGGAGGATGTAGACTCTCTCAATGAGGAGCTGGTCAAAATCAATGCACAGGGTACACACAGGATCATATTCAAAAACAGTTTTTGCACGTGCTATTTCAAAATAGTGCTTAGTTATATCTATTTCTATTGTTTTACTTGTGTGTTTGTGGCCACAGAGAAAGTTCATGCAATGGAGAAAGAGAGTGAGATTCAGAGTGCCAATGAGGTGAAGGTAAGAAATGTGTACACATACAAATAGGATTGTTCAGTTAGTATATGGTTTGTTTGTTTTTTACATACGAGTATATGTGTATTTTAGGAGGCGGTTGAGAAGCAGATCCAGAGTCACAGGGAGGCCCATCAGAAACAGATCGGCAGCCTGAGAGACGAGCTGGAAACCAAAGAGAAACTCATTACAGATCTACAGGAGTATGATATGCATATTTCAGCTGACATAATCTTGATTAACAGCATTAATAGTAATAATACAGCAATAGCTAATAAATTGCCTCCTCTCTCTAGTCTGAATCAGAAGATCTTGTTGGAGCAGGAGCGTCTGAGGGTGGAGCATGAGAAGCTCAAATCCACCGACCAGGAGAAGAGCCGCAAACTACATGAGCTCACGTATGTAATACACAGTCATTTCTATATATCTCTCTTCTTGTAGCAGTCAGACTGCTATGACGGTTTATGAATCTTTTTTTCCCTCTGGATTCTGTAGTGCATTTTAAAAGCAAAGCAGTTTTGCATGAAGCATAAATACACCTGCATATTAAATGTATAATAAATTACAGATGTTTCTGGTGATGAGCTGTTTTAATGGATTTATTTGCACATTACAGTATGATGCAGGACCGCAGAGAACAGGCCAGACAGGATCTGAAAGGCTTGGAGGAGACTGTGGTGAGTGCAATTCCTCATCTCCGCACTAGAGGGCAACAAATGATGACACTTTTTTTTCATATCATGTAGTGTGTATATTTAAAATAAAGTTATTTTTCAACTATTTAAGGCCAAAGAGCTGCAGACACTTCACAACCTCAGGAAACTGTTTGTTCAGGATCTGGCAACCCGTGTAAAGAAGGTAAGGGTTGATCTATTGTGCACCTTCCTTTAGTTTTTATATCTATTCTGTTTCTGTTTTGAAAGTAAACATAGGTCAGTGTAAATCCATATGCTGAGTCCATAATGCTGGACAGTTTAGTGGTTATTTAATTGAAGGCTATTTGTTTTTTTGTCTGGGTGTAGAGTGCAGAGATGGACTCTGATGAAACTGGTGGCAGTGCTGCTCAGAAGCAGAAGATCTCTTTCTTGGAGAACAATCTAGAACAGCTCACCAAGGTCCACAAACAGGTAAATTCAAACCAGAATAGTCTTAATGTGATACAAACATATCAGTAAATGTATAAACTCTTAACATAAATAATTTCAACTTTTTGCTTGTGCATAATATTTTTTCTCCTCTATATTGCCAAATTTACTGTGCTTTATTAGCATGACATAATGTTTTTGATTCAAAGGATTTTCATGGAAATAAAAATTGTGTAAAACAACATGCATATTTTATTAAAAGATAAAGAGCAACAAAATACTATCTAATCTGTTAGATCTCACTGGTGTTTTTCTGTCTTCTTTAGCTGGTGCGTGACAATGCTGACCTGCGCTGTGAGCTTCCTAAACTGGAAAAGCGTCTGCGGGCGACAGCAGAGCGTGTGAAGGCTCTAGAGTCAGCACTCAAAGACGCCAAAGAGAATGCAGCCCGTGACCGCAAGCGCTATCAGCAAGAGGTGGACCGCATCAAAGAGGCTGTGAGAGCCAAAAACATGGCCCGCAGAGGACACTCCGCACAGATAGGTGACTGAGCACTCCTGCACAATCAACTTTAAAATTAATGCAACAGGGGAAAAAAAGAGTCAATGATCTGTTCTCTCATGATTTGCTTGTATTTTTTGGTTGTAGCTAAACCCATCAGGCCTGGACAGCAACCCATAGCTTCTCCTACACACCCCGGCGTAGTGCGTGGAGGTGGTGGCGTACTCTACCAGAACAGCCAACCTATGCCTATCAGAGGAGGTGGTGCTAAACAAGAAAAGAGGTTTGTACCATTTTTAAGGAAGAATCTGTGACTTTTGTTTGAAGAAAGAGCATAAATGGCACAATTGCAAACCCACTTCTAGTGTAAAGGTTGTTTCACACTGAGCGCGATGCGAAAATTGAGGCGCATTGTCAACAAACAGTGCTTTCATAATCAAGAGCGAAGTGACCATCGCCTTCTGCTAATTCACGCCTGCATGCTAGGTGGCACTGACCAGCAATGTATTTTTCCTCAGATATGTATCTTGTATAAAGTCTATGATATGGATTTAACATTGTGCGCTGGTCATTATACAGCATTGAATTGCGATAAATTAAGCTTTGTTCTATGACAGAAACACTAAACCTATATCTATAATGCTTGCAAGAATATGTTGCAAAAACACAAAAGCTGTCCAAATCAACTTAACAAAAACCAGAACGAAAATAAAATAAATGAATAAATGGAATATCTGGAGAGTAAATGTGCTCTTCCTGTACTTCGTTGTTTTTACGCTTGTGCTCATGTGTTAAAAGGCTCAAATCTTATTGGATGGCCTGTGTTTTTGCTTCCGAAACTGAAAAGATTTGTCAGACTGGTTGGAAAAAAACATCTGTATTTTCAGCGCACGAATGTTTGTAGTCTATATGGAAGCATCCATAGAAATGTAGTTTAATTCCAGCACATCATTGCATCATATATTCATTTCGCTTTTTCACGCTCAGTGTGGAAATGCCTTAACAGACTAGTTTTTGGGACATTTTATTAATTTACTTCAGTGTATAATAATTACAATTATTATTCACCATAATAATCATGGGCTCCTCTCAAGGGAGTATAAAAACCCTTTTGGTTTGTTAAGCACAACTTTATTGGATCCAGCATTCTCACTGTTGATTCTTCTTGTCTTGTTTAGTTGAAGATGGGTTGTTTTCCTCACTACCGAAGCTGCAAGAATGCAGGAAGACTTCATGGAGATCTGTCATTCCATTAACATAATCCCTCCTGCTGGTGCACAAGGGAGGACGTCCGAATCGAAATATTCATGGCTGTACAGTTCCACTCCCAATCTTTTTTTTTTTCCCTCCAAAGCAAATTATTTTATGAATATTGCGCACTCACACATGCACCAAACACGTTATAAAAAGGAAATCAAGAAAAAACATAAGCAAAGTGAACAATTGACACAGAAGCCAGTGCAATCAGCTCTAATCAGTCTTCAGCTGCTCTCTGCACACCTGTAACCTCCGATTAAACTACTGCCTGATAACTGTGCAAAAGACCTCGCTCCTGGCTCGACTTCATACAGGTCAGCGTCGAGACTGCAGCAAGCTTGAATAGAAAAATCCCTGACTAGAGAATATCCATGTGTGCTCGTCAGCGGATCTCCTGTATCACTACAAACTCAGATATTCCTGTGTGAAAGAACTCTGAACAGATTCAGATCAGAAACCAGATGGGTTTTACTTTCTGTAGTAACTAATGGTTCTAAAGGTGAAGGTGGAAAGGATTGTAGAAATGAGTAACCAGGCCTTATACAGCAGGCTTATGCTGGAAGCATCTCAATTCAAACTCGCCGTTGCAAAGGCTGATGGTTAGTTTTTCTTGTTATTGTTGTTTTTGTAGCCAAACAGCTGAAGGTTGTCCTGTCCTGCTTTTCACAGATCGCATCTTGCATATCCGAGTTCTTATTTTAAATGTCTGTATTTAAGATAGCTGTGTGTATTATTATTATTATTACTTTTTCTGCATGTATCCTCATTAATACATCACTTTGTATTTTGGACATGTAGTGGTCATCTGACATCTGTAGAAGTCTCCTCATGTGATATCATTGCTTTCTTGCTCTGCCACTGTTACTGATCAGCCAATCAGTTTAGCAGAATGATGGTGTGGGCGGGCTTATGTTTCATACACTAATAACTTGCATCTCCTTGAGGACATTGCAGACGCTTGTCATTTAGTTTGAATTCAAGATAGAATTCTTATGTAAAGCAGGTCATAATTCCCAATCTGGGTTATTATTCAAGCCAGCCTTAAATATTTTTGTTTAGACTTCACACTCCAGATATTGTTAAAGGAATGCTTATGAATTGTGAATTAAAGGACATGACAACCTTCTATATTATTTTCAGCTGTATTGCTTTCTGGGTGTTTTGTACCTTTAAGCGACGTCATAAGGACCATAAAGAGCGCAGTTGTGTTATTAGCCCTAAATTCTTCCCTTTTCAGTGCATGAAGGATAATTAATTGATGTTCATGGGGAATGCCACACATTTAATTAAACTTAAAATAATAGCTAATTTTTTTATTACTGTGTAATAGTAACTCCATGACTTGTTGAAAGAGAGTTCCACCAATGGACAAAGGCGCAGGATCATTCCAACAGTACAGGGTGGTTTTGGAAGATTCTGGTTGAAGGAAAAAAATAAGGGGATGAAATTACTGATGACACTTTTTCTGGATGAACTGCATGTATGTGTGATTAAAACAATATTCTGAAACGTCTCTTTTTTTTCGTTTTGTTTTGCTACCTTTGACTTTGCATTATGACTTAAGCCTACAACAGTGATCACGCTCTTAAATGACATTGAAAATAGTTTTTTTTCCATTCAACATTCAAGATTTTAATCTGCCATTATTATTTATTCACTTAATATATAAAATGTGAACAATTGCATTATCTCTGTCCTTGACAGTGTAGGCTAAGTGAATATGAATGGCTTTTTTAAAACAAAAAAAACTTGTGTGAAGTAAAAGTTAAAGATTAAAAAAAAAAAGCTAAAGGTTATTAAGACTATTTTGGAGCATGACGACATAATTGCATTAATTTAACATTTTTATTTACGTTTATTTTTATAGTATAGTTTTTATTTAGTTATATTTACCCTAAATATTTGGAAAGACGGGGAGAGTAAAAATGTTGACTGGTGAGTTTAATTTTTGTATCAACTGTCCCTTTAAGAAAACACCTGCAGTACCAATATGTGTCCACGGGGGGCTCCCGTCTTGTCAATGGCGAACATGATGCGTGTTACGTACGGATTATTCAATGAGTAATGTCAAAATCCCTTTAATCTTTGGTAATGTTTCTATATTTCCAAGTTCTCAGGTGTCTTAGGGCTACACAGCTGCTGTACTAAAACTGTGATATTCTTTCGTGCCGGTGCTTGTGTTCGTTATAATGCTGCTCCTGCTGCTGCAAAGTAAAGCTGTTTGTATTAGACCCTAATAGAACATACACCAAAGCCAAAGAAAAGATTGAATGAAAGTGTTGTCCTCGAAGCTCTGAGGTAAACTACGATTTGCATGGTTAAAATCGTCTGCTGTCAGTTATAGCACATCAATTCATTTAGGCAATTTTGTTACTCGCTAGAGCTGTTGGGTAGTTGACGTGATTTAAGTAGCCTACAACAGTGTCCTTTAATGCCATACTATCCATACACGCAGGGTTAGAGTTTTCAGACTTGATGTCAAGGATAAAAAACATGAATATAGCTTTGTTTTAAAAACCTTTTATCAAGTATAAACAAAATACCTTTTATCAGTATCCTGAGTGCACAGGTAAACTTTGACAACCCTAAAAATCCATTTAGCATAATCTTTCTGCACCCCCTTGTTGCCCTGAGTGTGAAAACCCCTTCTTGTTCTTTCTGAAACTCCAAATTCTTGTAAAATCACATGCATTTGTATGAGCTCACATTAATTAAGATTGAATATGACATATTTGTACTTGTAAAACTTTAATTTAATTATACGCCTTTGCATGAGAAATATGCTTTTATGTATTTCGGATTAGTTCATTCTAGAAATGATGTAGTGTTAATCACATTTAATGTATTATTTCTCCCTTGCGCTCACAGTGATGATCTCTCAGATCACCCCGAGTCTGTACCTGAGTGGAGTGGAGGCCGTCAATCAGTCAGCACTGGAGCACAGAGGCATCACTTTGCTGGTGAACGCCTGCGCTGAATACCCCTCTCCTGAGTATCAGGGGGTGAAGTGCGTTTGGGTGCCGGTGGAGGACCGTCCTCACGCTCCTCTGGAGCAGCACTTTGACAGGGTGGCTGAGCAGATCCAGCAGAACCGCTCTGGAAGCTCTCTGGTGTTCTGCTCGGCCGGGAGAAGCAGGTCTCCGTCTCTCATCATGGCGTATCTCGTGCGGTTTGAGGGACACTCGCTGCTTCAGGCTCATCAGCGGGTTCTGGCAGCAAGGCCCTTCATCCGGCCAAACGCAGGCTTCTGGAGACAACTGCTTCAGTATGAGAGGAAACTGACCCACAGCAACAGCATCAGGATGGTGGCCACCTCACAGGGCGTCCTACCTGAGGCCATCCAGCTCTCACAGGACTCGTCATACTGCCTAGATGTATAATTCTGGACATGCTAACTGGATATATTTTATTGTGTGTGTTGATATTGTTTATAGGAATCAAATCAACAATAGCATGTGCCATTTAATAAAATGTTTTTAAATGTTACTACTGTGGTATTCCTTGAAGTACATCATATTATCCAAGTAATATGGAAATATGAAATATGGAATCATATTTAGCAGAAGGCATAATGTGAAATACATGATACAAAATAGATGTAGTCCCCTTGAGTGCAAGCCAAAAGCAATTGTGCCAAGGAATGAAAAACTCCACATGAAGACGAAAACAGCTTGAACAAGACGGGTAGAGCTGAGTAAGAGTTTAAATGTTTACATACAACTTAATCCAACTAAAAATCAAAACTTCATGTCTATTTAGTAAGTTAATTAAACTGACAAGCGCGCTCATGTGACACAGTTCTAACGGGTCAAAATACGGTTTCCAACCCCGTATGGGTGGAGAATTAATACTCATCCGGTTCAGGCTGGGTTAGTGTTCCGTTAAGCGTTTTTCGGATATAAGAAACAGACATGTCCATAGAAAGCGATTTCAAATGTTACCTGCGCGTTCAAGTTGCTTCAAAACAGGTCGCTGAAAAACCAGGTGAGCTTCGCTGTGATGTCATGCACCTCCTTTATCTGTACAGTTTCGTTTTTCAGATAGACCAAACTCGGGTTTATTGTGCTTGAATGCCATAAAGTGCACTCTGAAGTCATTTTTACATGCCATTTCGTTTACCTCTAGACTTTAACCATGTGTCAAATGTTTTACCTTTTTTCATTCAGCTTTCTCCAACTGGACATGCCACAGACAGTAACGAGACACAATGGACCAAAATTCGGAGCGTAAGTACTGTTACCACAGTAAAGGAGTAGTAAATATTAGCTAGCTACACTTAAAATGTCACTGCAAATCACACAGGCACACTTTTCAAGCAAAACATTTAATGAAAATACATATAAATAGAGTAAAACACTATTATTATTATTATTTATTTTTATTTTATTTATTTATTTATTGATGTGGCATAATAGTAGAGCTTTTGATTAAATAATTATCCCAGTTTTATATCAATGGTCTCCCCACTATTGTCAGTCCTCTGCAAGCATTTCAGCTTCGCTCGTCCCAGGATATGCAGACAAGCTTAAATCCGTGTAAAGTCAATATTAAATGTGTGTTCTGAGTTTGTCACACCACAGAAAAAGTATTATTAACCACCCAACCAAATTTAATAAATAAATAAGGTATCAAAATCTTGAAAATAATAAGCCGTCCTCTTCTCTCAAACGCTGGGGGCGTGTCTGCTCACGGCGCTGAAACCACGCCCACTCACGGCAACGCTGCTGTCTTCCTCAAGCAGCTTGATTTAAATAATGAGACCACGCTCAGTTGTTTTGTTAATTATAGCAACCACGTAATTAAGCCTGGAATACACTACGCGATTTCACCCCCGATTTTACAGGACAATCAGTCAGTGCTGCTTCAAGTCCAACATAGCTCGATGGAGGGGCAGTGCTCGGTGGCTCCACTGCGTCACCGAGCTCCGATTTAGACTCGCCCAATAAATCCTGCCCACGAAAATGGTGAAAAACTGTTTAACGGTATAACTCCACCATTAAACGTTATATAGTTCACAGTCTTTGTAACATGTTTCAGCAATGCACTTCTAACATTTATGTGTTTACAAACAATTCTCAAAATTGACTTTACACGTCTTTAAGATTGTTGATAAAAGTTTGGTGCCAGGTGGTATTTTCCATCCACCTGTTCATCTCTCCACCAGGTGCTCGATTTGTGGATGCCCATTGGGCAACACTTGTCCAGAGAGTAAAGATGGTGATGCCGATAGCGGATGAGCTGCTGTCAGAAGGCATGGAGTGGGAGCCATACTGTAAGATCAGAGCAGCACAGACTAACCAGGAGAAAATGAGAGAGCTTTATGAAGTGCTGCACTCTGGTGGAGACAAGGTCAAATCTGCCTTTTATTTTAAGCTGGAAGAGCATGAGTCATGTCTGTTTAGAGCCTTGGGTAAGAACACTCATTCTGGTCTTTATACCACATGCATGTGAACTTTGTACTGCTAATATGTTTACCTTTACAGGTAACATTGCACAAACTGCAGAAGCTCTCTTAGAAAGTTTAAGTGAGTATATAATTTTAACTATTCATCTTGTTTACTCAGTTTGTACAATTAAGTTTGACTCATTTGACTTGCACACATATTCAAATGAATAGAAAATATTCAAAATGTGTAAACGTAGTTCACACAAAGATGAACAAAAAATAATCATTTACTTATCCAATTTTTTATGACCACTTTATGGTGCATTTCCCCTCATTTTGGGGTTTAACTGCCCCATTCCCCAGGCTCAAGTAATTTTTATTATGGAAAAGAGATGCAAAAACAAGATGAGGATTAGTAAATTATGACATAGTTTTCATTTCAGATTAATTTTACCTTTAAAGGTGCACTGTGTAAATTTTAGGGACAATCTAACAGTGAGATTGCAAAAAGCTACAGTGGCCAATACAGGATTAAAGGGTTAGTTCACCTCCAATATGAAAATTCTGTTATTAATTACTCCCCCTCATGTCATTCCAAACCTGTAAGACCTTCGTTTATCTTCGGAACACATATTAAAATGTTTTTGATGATATCAGAGTGCCATAGACAGCCATAGACCTCCACAGACAGCAATACAACTGAAATGTTCCCAGCTCCACAAACGTAGTAAATACTTCAGTAAAACAGATACTCTCCAAAATGAAGAATGGTTTAGTAAATTGTTATTTTTGTTTGCGCAGAAAAAAGTATTCTTGTGGTGTTGCAAAACTGAAGATGAGCCACTGATGTCACATGGACTGTTTTACCAAAGTTTTTACTACGTTCCTGGAGCTGGGATCATTTCAGTTGTGTTGATGTCTATGGAGGGTCAGATAGAAGATGTCTTAATATGTGTTCCGAAGAGGAACGAAGGTCTTACGGGTTTTGAATGACATGAAGGCAGGGCTGTAGTATTCGAGCCCGGTCTCAAGACATTTTTCTATCGTCTCGGACTCATTGGTGTTTGTACGCGGACTTGTCTCGGACCTGGTCATTGGACTCGCCAAATGTTCTCGTTGGTCTCGGCCGAGTCCAGTAATATCTTTTCTCCTTCAAAACAAAACCACACTTGCATGTCGCGCCTTTCTATACTTGGACTTGTCTTGGACTCGACAAAGCTGGACTTGACTACAGCTCTGCATGAAGATGAGTAATTAATGACAGAATTTTAATTTTGGGGTTAACTAACCCTTTAAGATGTCGTAGTCTGAGACAGCCAGCAATGAGGTTTCTTTACAAAGGTAAATTAAGGAATTATACTTAATTGTTACTTTCTTAATTAAACAATATATTGATATGTTATTGCAAATTTATTTTTAAATAAATTTTATTCGGAAGAACAACATGTTTGTCCATTAACGGCTAATGTATAAACATTATGGCCACTTCTATGTAAGGTAACCGTAGATATAAATATTATGTAGATATAAATAGCTCATTCTAAGTTAAGAAAAACATAATGGTTCATTGTGTAAGGATTTGTACACCTTTAAAAACATAATTACATATATTATATTGCATTTCTATCAATAGATCCTCCTAAATATTACACACACTGAAAAAAACCCAATTCATTTAATTTAATTTTAAGGTTTAAGGTTTACATTGATTTTTTTATTTTTTTATTTAAGGTACGTAGTTGAATTTTTTTTTATTTTAGTTACATTTATATGAACTAATTTAGTTGACTAATTTCATTTAAATGCAGCTAAAATAAATTGATTGCAACCACTTACCTGAAAAAATTTGTAGCATTTTTTTTTTCAGTGCGCTGCACCTTTAAAGTGAATATCAAGATGCAAAAGTAGCTACATTTTATGCTGTGAAACGGTGCTTACAAAGCAGTTATGTCTATTTCCCACTAATGAGCTTAACAAAAATATTACGCACAGATAAATATAAGAAGTGGATCCAGAGGGAATATGAATATGTGACTGAGTATAACTCTCTGCCTGGTGAATAT
>JAUMHE010000029.1:2221798-2235555 GCA_032359235.1 Enteromius mattozi | reverse complement strand
ATTGTTAGAGAGGTACCAGCTGTGGCTAATTCGTCCAACGATCCTCCCGAAACTTGTTATTATCAAAACAATCATTTAGTGTATTTAGTGTTGTCATTTCAGCATCTGTGGAAGAACTCACATGCTCAAAAACCACAACTGGACATGCATGAAAATCATTTGCTTCCTGTTATAAAAAAAAAATCCTGATTTCTAATCCTACTTCACAGGGGTGTGAAGTTTACATTGTTGACAGATTTATTGTTGATAACGAGAAGGCTCAGGTTTTATTGCATCCTTTCCTCTCCGTGAGATGAAGACAGACTGAAAGAGCATGTTCTGTTAGCACCTCAGTCTGCTGGTCTTCAGCAGAGTTACAAAATGTTCTAGTTAAACAGCTAAATTGTGTCATTATCCTTTGGTCATGTAATGAGTAATGGCTATGATGAGTAATGAAAATAAACTAGTTCATTTTAAGAATTAGAGAAGTGGAAATTTAACTCTTCTGTTTATACCAATACATCATTTCACTACATGCTCTACATTTAAAGAATCGATGTGTCATTGTGATGAAGTGTAAAAATATTGATTTGTTGAATTATTTTGAGTACTGTTACTGTTAGCCGGTGATGTGCTGTGATTAATGAATGTGTTTTAAAATATCCATTACAATAAAATTCAGTCTGTTTTGTGTTTCAGGTTCATTTTCCAGATGTGGAGAGAGTGGAGTGGCTCAACAAGGTATGTGTGTGTGGTGGTGTGGTTTTATAAAAATAGATCTGAATCTATGCTAACCCAGAAATGTCTCCTCAAGAGTATTAACACTCTCTCTTCCTCTTTTTTTTTTTTTAACAGACTGTACATCAGATGTGGCCATATATTTGTCAGTTCGTAGATAAGATCTTCAGAGAGACTATTGAACCGGCAGTGCAGGGAGCCAATGCGCACCTTAGTACTTTCACCTTCTCCAAGATAGACATGGGGGACAAGGTACATGCACATGTTTACATAACTGTCTAAATTAGAGCATACCATAGACCTGCAGCAAACTCAAACCCTAAACCAACCCAGACTTTATGTATTCAGATCAAATGCATGTAAAATCATCCAAAATGACCGCATTTATAAAAAACACATTTACATTTTTTTTGTTCTACATAATTTAAATATAATTTATTAATTATATGAAAAATGTAAGTGAATTTTAAAAAATGATATTGACGTATTAATTATAAATAAATATAAGCATTTCTCTTTTTTTAGCTGTTATCCTTTGAAGATGTACTGAAGACTTAAATTGTAATATTTAAAGCTATTTGTAATTGCAACATATCGGTCTAACCCCCAAATATACCCCTAAAAGGAAACCTTTGGCATTTAAAAATGCTAATAAAAACATAATATTATAGATCCTCTTTACTTTTGAGGACAGCTGCAAAGGATTTAGTCATATTTTGTTCACTTCTAAAGACATTTGTCCTCAAATTAAAACTTAGTAAACCAGCAAACACATTTACATACATATTTTTTAATTTGTCTCCAGCCTCTCAGGGTGGATGGAGTGAAAGTTTATACAGAGAATGTAGATAAACGACAAATTATTATGGATCTACAGATCAGGTAAAATACACACAGATAACGTTTACCACTAAGACTCATTACAGGACTTGAGATATTGAAAGTCTGTTTGTGTGTTCTCGTATTTGCCTAGTTTTGTCGGAAACACTGAAATTGATGTGGATATTAAGAAATACTATTGCCGTGCAGGAATCAAGAGCATACAGGTAAGAGTGTGTGACAGATGCCTGTTTGTGTGTTGCTTACATAAGTTGCTTACATTTGAGAATGCCCCCATTATCCTGATAAAAATCAAAGTGACCACACAGGAACTTTGATATGATTTTGAACTGCATAACAGAGCTTCTTTGCTTTGTTAGTTTATTGCCAGGCGTTAGATGTAATGTTATTCCGCTCTCATATTTGCAAGCAGACATTTTTTAATTATTTATATTACCTTTTTGGCTTTAAAGAGGATAGTGGAGATGTTACAGGAAACATTATGAGAGGTAGTGGTATCAGGAAATAACCCAAGCAGGATTCAAACTGTGCATATTATGTATATGCATTATATGCAAGTCAGAATTATTTGACTAATAGTTACTGAATATGCTGCAACACATTGAGCTGTAGTGCTCATGCAAGCGAGTCTGAATCCAGCATTGCTCACTGTTATATATTATAATCTTACCTTTTTGTTGTTGTTTGCATTTGTAGCTTAATGGTGTGTTGAGGGTCATCATGGAGCCATTGCTGGGAGATATGCCACTGATTGGTGCACTGTCTGTGTTCTTCCTCAAGAAACCTGTATGTTAACCACCACATATACACACACTATTGTGTCACGTGTGGAAGACCATTCTTTCATTGTGTCTTTGTCTAAATAGTTTCTTTTATAATTATTTTTTACTACATACCTGGCATTACTTACATTACACAGTCATACAATATAAAGAATGATGAGATTGTGCCTGTTATTTAATAATACCCCACACCCTTGTAACTCCTCTAAGAGTTTTTTTCTCTGAATCGGAACACTGCTCTGACCTGCTCTGCAGAAACTGTTCAAATAAGATCTAAAACTCTTCCTCCTAAACTCGTCTCATTCATTCATCTCATTCCCGGCATGCTGACTGGATGTCTTAATCTAAAATATTGATCTTTTGAACCTATCAAAACCATCTGAAGAAAAATGTAGCGTGGTTTCCACAAAAACTATGTTTAACATACTGTGTATATATATATATATATGTATATATATTTATAGATTTATACACACAACCATTATGTATTAAATATTGTTACATGTGTCTGTTTCTCTCTCTCAGTTTCTGGATATAAACTGGACAGGTCTTACAAATATGCTGGACATCCCTGGAATAAAGTGAGTGATGCATCACATCATCATGTAATCATATTATGCCAGTTTCATAAAACTGGAGAGTGGTGGGTAAGGCCACCTTTGAAATGGACACGTGCTGTCACATGACCTATTTTGTATTTTGAGGTGGCACAGATAACAGTCTCTCGCACAAACATTATACACGCTCGCCCCAGTCTCAGAAATGCTGCTCTTCCTGTCAGACCACATAAGACGATCCACGTTTACACCCACTTATGATGGTGGGGAAATGATGGGGTCTTAATAGTGTGTTTTATCTTAATGTCTGCCCTGTGATCCCCTGACATGAGTGTATGTGTCCAAATGTAGAGTTTAATGTGTTTCCCAGAGGAGTCTCTCTTTCTTTCTCTCTTTTTCTCCTTTTATGGTTATATCATAGGTGGAGCTGGTGTTGTGGTTTAGGCGTGTAGAGATCTTGTCCTTTGTTATATTTTCTCTCTCTCTCTCTCAAACACACACACACACCCTCACAGAAGTGTCACGTTTCAAACTGAATTCTTTGATCTCTGAAAAATAAATAAATGAATCCCGATGTGTTACGGCCCCAAGCTGAAATGCAAGTTAATTGGTAAATAATGATACAGCCATTAACATAGTGTGGGTGAAGGACTATAAACAACTATAAATAGCAGTACTTAAATGAAATCTGTACTAATAGAGATCTGCTGCGGGAGGATGGAGGAAGTGTTATAGTTCTTTAAAGGAATAGTTCACCCAAAAATGAAAATTCTGTCATCATTTACTCACCCTCAAGTAGTTTCAAACCTGGATGAATTTCTTTGTTCTGCCGAACACAAAGGAAGATATTTTGAAGAATGTTTGTAACCAGGCAGTTTTGGGTCACCATGGACTTCCATAGTATTTTTTTTCCTGTTATGGAAGTCAATGGTGACCCAAAACAGCCTGACAGAATTTTCATTTCTGGGTGAACTGTTCCTTTAATTCTTCCCCTTATCCCACTAATTCTCTCCATTTTTTATTCGAAAGACCTGTATAGTTTAATACAACATTCAAAAGCCTCCCAATATATGTTTTCTATGATATTTTGGGAGCAATTGAGACAAAGCTACTTGCTTTCTAGATTTTTGTTGACAGGAATTGGGAGTGTTCAGGAAATATTTAACCACAGTTAATTTTGTGGTTTCAGAAATTTCAGGAACCATGGGCAGAAGAGGGGAAGTGAAAAATATTATTTTAGTTTATGTTGATTGTATATTTTTAGCATTTCATATTAATTAAAACTAATATATAAATTATATTATTAATGTGAGCTTTTATTATACTTTTGAAATTTGCTGAGGCCCTCTAGTGGGCCCTGGCCACCTTGAGAACTATTCCAAATGTTTAATTTCACATAGTTTAAGCAAAAAAGGGCCTGAAGATGTGTGTTTAGTCAAAGCAAAAAGGCACTGAAAGGTGTTTGCTTCATATCTTAACATAAATGCAAAGAATGGGCATTCAACCAAAAAAAAACCCACAGTTTTGTACACAGTTATTTAGCAGAATATCAGGTTGCTGTTTTTGACACAGTGGAAATACAAGCACACTGCAACTATCAAGCTCGGTTTACCTAAAACGTATAATAAAACTGGTCTATACAGCATAGTCTTGCCATTCAAAATATCAGTTAATTTTTGGGGAAAATTACTGATGGGTGGATAGAGTGAATTTACTGCATTTGACTGATTTGTTTTAATATTTAACATCGTTCTCTCTGTCTTTCACAGTGGTTTGTGTGACAGCATTATTCAGGATATTATATGCAATTTTCTCGTGCTGCCAAACAAACTATCTATTCCACTTGTAAGTGAAACACAGATTTCCAAACTCCGCTTCCCCATGCCAAAGGTGACACACTTATACACTTCACATACACATGCATACCTGTATATAAACAAAATATTTATATCATATGTGTGTTTCTGTTTTAGGCTGTTCTGCGGATTCACTTTCTGGAAGCACAGGATCTTGTAGGGAAGGACACATTTCTGGGGGGCCTGATAAAAGGAAAGTCAGACCCATATGGTGTCATTAAGCTGGGTAATCAGCTCTTCAGATCCAAAATCATCAAAGAGACAGTTAATCCTAAATGGAACGAAGTTTATGAGGTAAGAGACTAATTTGTGATTGAATCTGTCCTTCTCTGACATGTTTTTATTTTCCAACCCAAGGTGTTTATATGTGTTTTAGGCATTTGTGTACAATCAACCAGGACAGAATCTGGAGATAGAGCTTTTTGATGAGGACCATGATAAAGATGATTATTTGGGAAGGTAATGGCTGTGCATTAATCTAATCACTCATTAAATAATTACAAGCACTAATACCTGGATGTGTTTTTATTTTAATTGTTTGTTTTTTGTCCTTCTGTATTCTTTAGCATTACCATCAAGGTAGATGAACTAGAGAAGGAACATAAAGTAGATGAGGTACAAAAATATATATATATATTTTTTTTTTTATTTTGGTCTTAAGTCTGTCCAGCTTTATTTTTGTATAAGGTCAAAGCTTGAATAGAAAAATCGCTTAAATTATTAGTTCAGTCAAAAAATTGACTTTTTATTATTATTATTTTTTAAGAATTTCCTGCCTCTTTTCAAAAAAAAAGTTAAAGGGACCTGTATTATGCATGTGGTATCAAAGGATGAGTAAATGACAGTAGAATGTTCATGTTCGAGTGAGCTATGCTATTTATGAACTATATATAAAGTTAAAGGTAATTATTATAGTCCAGATTTTTAAAATTACGTTTGTTTTCATATAATATATCCACTCCCTGTTTCACCTTTTTGTGTGTGTGTGTGTGTGTAGTGGTTTGTACTTGATGATGTTGCTACAGGAAAGCTTCACCTGAAGATTGACTGGCTTTCTCTTCTACCTACACCTGATAAACTCGATGAGGTAACATAACACACCTCTCAAACGCATCAAAATGATGTTATTATATGACTTCTGTTAATGATTTAAACTTTACTGATCAAATAACAAATGTATACTACCCTTTAAAAGTTTAGAGTCAGTAAGAAAGAAGTCTCTTGTGCTCACAAAGGCTGCATTTATTTGATCAAAAATAGAATTTTGGCATGATTCAAATAGTTTTTACCATCATTACTCCAGTCTTCAGTGTGTGACTTGATCCTTTAGAAATAATTCTAATATGCTGATTTGGTGGTCATTTATTGATATTATCAGAGCTGAAAACAGCAGTTGTGAATTCTTTTGGAATAGAAATTGTTTGTTATATTATAAATGTATTTAACTCTCACGTCTGATCGATTTAATGCATCCTTGCTAAATAAAAAATAAATTAAGTTAAAAAAATGAACTATGAACTAATACAAAATAATTTTGTGATTCAAATAATTATTGCATGTAAAACAAGACATCACTTAGTTCTTTTAAAGAGGCAAATCCCCACAATGTGAATCACACACAGCACAGAGCCAGCACTGCTTAATGTTTTATGTATTGCTTTTCAGGTTTTAAGCAGCATTAAAGCAGATAAAGGGCAGGCCAATGATGGACTGTCATCAGCATTACTGTTGGTGCATCTGGACTCAGCCAAAAATCTGCCAGTGAGCATTAACACACACGCACATACTTACCCACACAAGCTTCTTTCTTCCTTCTTTTTTTTTTCTATACTCCATCTTCGCTCTTTCATCAGGTATCGCTTTTACTTCTACCCTTGCCTTGCCTTTTTCTCCTTTCATCCTCTGTTTCTTTCTGTTATCCCGCTCTGGTTTCCTGTGGCTCTGGGTGAAGAGTGTTTTTGAGGGGCACGTGGGCAGTGGGTGTCTGAGAGAGCGCCGCTCTGCCGGGCTGGTGTTCTGTGAGAACACTTCTGCCCTCTACAGGACAATGTTTGTGAGTCACTCTGCTGGCATTTCCATTAGACTGGTCTGCTTGCATTTTACCTGCATTAACAGCCGGTAGTTTCATTTACAAATGTTTCATAGTAACATCTCAACTTCCCTTATGCATGTAAAATCTTCCTGTTATGCTGTTCAGGCTCTGAGGACTGTTTTGTTTGTATTTGTTTATGTCACGGTTTGGTCTGTCAGCATGCTAATGTTTACAGAGTCCCTGCCTGCATTTTGCATAGATATTAATGGTCTGTATTAGAGGTGTTAATGCAGCCATTTATGTGTATGTAGTTGTTGTTTTTTACTGTAAAGGTGCACTCTTTCCTTTAAAGAGTGCATTTGTTTGAATATAGAGCATCAGAGGTTTTTCAGGGGAAACATTTTGACTATGTTCACACAGCAACAGAACACAGTTATCCTGTTTGGAGAGCTAAATGAGGTTTTGTGGTTATGTGTATATTGCTGATCAAGTTTTTTTATTGGGCAGTGATGAAACCATAACTAGAAAGAAGATTGGCTGATCTCTTATAGCTTATAGCTTTATGGAGGTGTCTATGTATGATATATTTTTTTATGAATAGTTATTAGAAAAATGAAAATATGAAAAATATTGATAACAAAAGAGACATGCACAAAATTGCTGGTAAAATTGTTTACTAAGTACAACTTTTTTCTGATTTCATTATTTGAAATCAGACTTTTTTTAATCAACTGATAAAGCAATGTTTGACAAGGATAAAATTGTTATTGGTCAGTATTGATAATCTCAAAAAAGGACAAATTATATGTTGTAAAATTGTGTGTAAGTGATATACTACTCTTCAGAAGTTTTTGGTCAGTAAGATTTTTATTTATTTATTTATTTTGGATATAGGATTGTATATAGCGAAGATTCATTAAATTAATCAGAAGTGACATTAAATACTTTTTTAACGTTACAAAATCTTTCCATTTTAAATAAATGCAGTTTCTTCTCTTTCAAACAGTTTTTCAGATCAGAGTCTTCAAAAAAAAAAGTCACAGTTTCCACAAACATTTAGTAGCACAGCTGTTTTAATATTAATAAGCACCAAATCAGCATATTAGAATGATTTCTAAAGAATCATGCTGCTGAAAATTCACTATATTGCTGTTTTTTGTTTTTTTGTTTTAACAAATGAATGCATCCTTGATGAGCATAAGAGACTTCTTTGAAAAAAAAAAGATTTTGAACAGTAGCATGTGTTGGGGGTGTAACAGAGGTGCAGTAGTGTCAATTTTGGAAGCATGTTGAATGAAACGGGTCTCTCTCTCTGCACTTCACTGTATGACACACATGATTAAGCAATGTCACACAAGCAACATTTTATACAACAGTTTATACATTATTTGTACATACAGATTAAACTTTCTGTTCTAGACATAATATTGGACAGCTATTTTGTAGGGTTGCTACCATTACACAATTACAATTATGGATGCCACAATAACATAATAGTTCAAAGCAGCAATTAATCATTCAAAATCCACTTTTGGTATTCTGTGTGTTTAAGATGTGTTCTTTTGGGTTTTTGGATTGTTTAATTTTAGTTTTAGTACAGTATATCATTACAACACTATGCATACTTTAACTTTTTTATTTAAAGGACTCGATGTATAGTTCACAGTTAAGGCTTAATACTACAGAAAAGCAATACGTTTTTCAGTTGTTGTTTTTAGCTTATTTAGGTTTCAAGGGAATAATCTATAATTATGATTGTGTCATCATCGTACAGCCCTACTACTTTGCCTATATTTGCTTTGCACAACAAGTTCCACTCAAAAACGGAATCAACTGTCGTGTGTTTCCAAGCAAAAAGCAAACGGTTCTGATTAAAAGCGTGAAAAGCTCCAGTACTATTTTATTAAATATCAGCACATTTGGAACGAGTTTATCCATAACTGTTGTACAACTGTTGCGGTATGCAGCCCATGCCTCATTTGGTCATTTTCATCAGTCACTGAAAGCGTTTTGAGTAAATTCAGGCGTCTTGTAGTGTCCTGCAGTGCCCATGACATTGTGTGACATATTTCTGCAATTAAATTTGTTGCGGGTTGAATTCCAGTGAAGTGTGAGTTGGACTGATTCTCTTTGGATTGCCTTGTCTGTATTTCTCTTTCATGTTTCTTTCTATCATTCTTTCTTCATCACCGTTCTTGACACCCTGAATCGTGTCCTCTCATGTGCCCAGGCATGACTAATCAAAAAAAATATATGCTGATGCGTTCTGCTAGGCTCTTTTATCCTTTTGAACAATCATACGGATAAAATACAATGAGGCATCATTCTTTCTCATTTTCATTAAATTAATCATGCATTAATTCCGTAATCATTCATTTTGTTGTGAATGATTGAGTGAGTACTCAAGGATGTCTGTGTTTATGTGCTATTATGAATTTAACTCTGCATGCCATCCTCCTAATAATCCTGCCTGTATTTGAATTTGTTTGTGTGTGTGTCTGTGTGTCTGCGCGTGTGTGTCTCGTCTTTTTCTGCTTGGGGAAATAAGCGCAATCCTTTAGAATTCAACAATGCAGGTCTGAAGAAGGGTACAGTCAATAAAGCGATAAAGGTAATGCAACCAGCTTTTTCCCAATTCTCACACACACACACATAATGATGTAGAAAGATGTGGCAAGTCGTTTGTCAATTTAAGATCCTTCTGCTACAGGTACCGTGTGCTGTTTGTGTGCTTTGATTAACCGCATGCAAACCTGCGTGTGCATCTGACTGTCTGAAAGGCGCTCAATTCAGACTCTGAATGCCACAGACTAATTCTCTTCAGCCAGCTTTCAAATCCCATATTCCTAATTCTGAATTGATTGCATTTAATTCAAGCAATTTATAAATCACGATTATACAATCCTACATAGCCTAAATGTTTTTAGGTTTTATGTCCTGATAGTAATATAGTACATTGCATTCATAAGGAGAAAAATATTTTAAATAAATAAAATATTTTAGAACATTTTCAACATTTTATCTAATGGAATATTTCCAAATGTAATGCTAACCACATCTGGATTAAATCTGTAGCATGCTGTCTATTATCAGGGTCAGTCATTTCAACAAGTTTTAACAATAATAATTTTAGCATGTATTGCTCAGCAAAAAAATCTTTTTGCTTGACTTTAAATGTAAAAGTGCATTGATTAGACCAGCCTAATATATTGTGACTGAAGTAAAGAAGCTGAATTTATAGTACTATTTAATTGTTTAATTTAAATATTGATTATAGTGCGAATTGAAAATATGTAAAAACTTAAATCTTGTAAATCAGTTTTGTTCAGTTTTCTCATTCAATTAAATAGGACCTATAATCATTTTGAGTGTGGCTAAGGTTGAAAATGTTAATTGTGGATATTGTTATTTGTGTGTGTTTTAATATGAAAGCATTGTTAAGAATTATTTTTATGCTCTGCAGTCCGGTAAAAAGGTCACCAGTGTGCCCAGTCCATTCGTCCAGTTTACTGTGGGACACAAATCCTTTGAGAGCAAGGTAAACATACTGATCCACACAAGTAAAAATCTTTAAATTTAGACGTGTATAACATTTTGTGTTGTTCCTTACAGGTGCAAATTTAAACATGAAAAATTGTGAGGCTTTTTTAAAAAGGCTGTCCATCAAAATAGATGGATACATATAAATTCATTACACTTATTAGTTAATGTTTAGCTGTCTTTATATAATAATATTTCACAGCAAAAGGTGATTTTGCAAGTTTGCTTAAGTCAGATTTTACTTAGAATTTTTAAAGGGTTCATATTATGCTATGTTAAAGATAAATATTCGATGTATTTGGTGTAACAGAATATGTTGACATGCTTTAATTTTCAAAAAACTTTTTTTTTCAAATAGTATTATAGTTCCTCTATGCCTCGGTGCAGCTTCTTTCAGAAAGCCAAATAAAACGCTTTTAATATGTGGGAGTGTGTTTAAATGAGTCATTTCAGGGGGGTGTGGTCAAGTCTTTTACAAAGAATGTCTCTTTGAGTTTGAGACTTTGCAGCTTTAGGGATCTTATCTATGCACCAACAGCTTGTAACACCCCCAAAGAGAAAGGAAAACTTGAAATTGCATCATATGACCCCTTTAAATCCAATACAGAACCTTTGTGCTTTCACTGTTGCTTAATGTATAATGTTTAAATGTTTTACATTCTTTTCTCATTACAGACGAGATATAAAACCAACGAGCCGCTTTGGGAGGAGGCCTTCACATTCCTGATCCACAATCCAAAGTGTCAAGATCTTGAAGTGGAGGTAAAGCACGAACATGCACTTGCAGGTCGTGGAATTTTGAGACTTAATGGTAAAAAATATAAGCTGATCCCTGAAAGGCAAAAGATTTGAACACTGCAGGGTAATACTGTTTTTGATTATTCTAGGAAAGTGTAACAATAATTACAACTTGCTGTTCTTCCAAGTGATGTGTTTAGACTAAATTTGTTGCCCTGCTATCCATATTGCTTGTTTTGTTTTTTTGTTATTTTCTGGAAAATAAATAAATCATAGAAATAAAAGTATTTATAAAAATTGACTCAGTTGTACCCTATTCATGGAAAGCATATATTATCTGGAAGTTGCAGTGTTTACAACACAGTAGTGTCTCTACGAATCACAGCCTGATGTTTTGTGTGTGTGTGTGTGTTCAGGTAAAGGATGAGAAGCATGAGTGTTCCCTTGGGACGTTTTCTCTTCCTCTGTCAAAGCTGCTGCAGGAGGATCAGATGACTATCAGTCAGCGATTCCCACTCAGGAACTCAGGGCCTGGCTCTATGATTAAGATGAAGATGGCACTTAGGGTAAAACACAAACATCTCACACACACTTTTTGTGAAAAACCTTTTCACAATTTCAGTAAAAAATTACTTAAAGCACAGTATTTGAATTATTACATAGGGGGTTATGCCATTCAATAGTTATAACCAAATTGTAATTAGCTCTATCAATGTTCTTTTGATTCCTCAACTGTAAAACCTCAAATTAAAACTTTAATTAAGAAAGAAATAACAAAAAAAGGAATGTGCCCTCTAAATGAGAGAAAAACTAAACTGGAAGTGGCCACAGCAATAATGAAACAATTAAAACCATAACCAAAATGAAGTTTTATTCATTTTATGTTTTTAGAAATATATAAAATACAAAGCAGCTTTAGTGAAAATGGTGCCTTAATGGCCTTAGTGAGGAGGTTCAGCACGACTGCAAAGAAATAGCTGAACCTTGCCGTCCATCTCAAGAGCAAGTGTCACTTTTGCTGTAAGTATACATATAAAAGTCAGTAGCCAACACACATTTGTCTATATGTATATTTTAGATTCTCTCTATGGATAAGTTGAAAGTATCAGATCAGCCGTCCTCAGTTCAGACCCCTCGCCCCATCGTGACCCCCAACCCCTCTCCTCAGCGGCCCAGTGTTTCAGAGCCCCCCCCAGCATCCAAAACCCAACAGCCGACCCCGGCACCCAGAAGCCAACCCACCCCAACACCCTCCCCGCGGGTGGAACCCCTGATTGACAGCAGGCCATTAGAGGACTCACCTACCCGTCTGGCTAAATCAGGGCGGAGCACGTCTAACCTGGCCATCTCTGGCTCTGAGCTACACCTAAACAGCAAAGAGCCGACTCCCAGCATAGCATCTGACATCTCTAACCCCAGCACCGCCCAGGAGCTCCAGAAGACAATGCAACAATTACAGAAGTATGTTTGAACATTTTTAACATATTTTGACCTTTCTGTCTGGTGCCATTCATGGTTTGTTAAAATTCCAAAACTGCAACAGTTAAAAAATATTTTATTTTATTTTATTTATTTTATTTTTACAGTGGAGCCTCACCTGGTTTTGCTCCATTGGGTGAAATTCAGTTAACCATCAGACACAGTCCCCAAAGAAACAAACTAATTGTCGTGGTACACAGCTGCAGGTATGACTTTTGACCTTCTGAAGTATTTCAGTGCTTCTAAAACATGTTTTTAATATGAAAGACTTCATATTTTTGTCTTTGCAGGAATCTGATTTCTTCTACTGAACATGGTTCTGATCCGTACGTCCGATTGTATTTGCTGCCTGATAAACGACGCTCTGGACGCAGAAAAACAAACACAATAAAGAAAACAGTGAATCCAACCTATGATCAAACGTCAGTTTCTTTTTCCTCTTCTAGTCGCTTATCCTCAAGTCCTATCATTTTACATTGAATTAAAACACAAATACAAGTATTTTTAAAGAAGTGTTTGTGTGTTGCATGCATGTGTTTGTGTAGGTTTGAATTCAGCGTGTCACTTGTGGAGTTACACAGAAGAACACTAGATGTGGCCGTGAAGAATGGAGGAGGAATTCTGTCAAAACACAGAGGGCTGCTGGGAAAGGTGGCAACCCTCACATCATAAATAACATTAGAAATAACAGTCTTCACAACATTTTTGACATAAATAACTTCTTAACCCCTCTTCGTAAAATAAAAAATTTAAAATTTCGCCGTTTACAACATTGTTCTATCGTTGTTCTAAATCTAAATTATCATTTTTTTTACTCTTATGAACAAATAAGAATTCATATATAAAAATTATGTTTGTGTTTTTTTTCTCCCAGGTGTTAGTTGACTTGACCTCTGAGGATATATCAAAGAGCTCAACGCACTGGTAAGAAATTTATATGGTTTACAAAGATTAAGACTTTAACATGAACATGATATTGATATTGATTATTCTTATTACTATAATATATATACTATAATATAATATATGTGCCCTATTTAAATATATCTCTAAAAATGCATCATTTTGGAGAAGAAAAATATTATTATAATAATAATTTCATTTTATATATATATATTAGTGCTGTCAAACGATTAATTGCGATTAATCGCATCCAAAATAAAAGTTTTTCTTTACATAATATATTTGTATGTACTGTGCCTTTTTATTAAGTATA
>JAUMHE010000029.1:2160256-2211981 GCA_032359235.1 Enteromius mattozi | reverse complement strand
TTGTCAAACTGATGAAGATGCTTTTTTAAGTTGCAGCCGTTTTTTTCTGTTTGCATGTGTTATTTGTAAGTTGCAGCTGTTTTTTTCTGTTTGCATGTATTATTTGTAAGTTGCAGCGCGTTGAGCTCTCTCGGCCACCGTAGCAAATCATTAAATCATGCATTCAGCGATTTAGTTCAAAACAGATTCATTTAAAGGTGCAGTATGTAAGCTTGACAGATAGCGGTTAAAATGGGTACAGCAAAAACAAAGGCATTCCGCCGAGAATGCACATTTCTGAGTAGAATTACTGATTATAGAATTATTTTTCTGAGAAACAGCTACGTAAACATAACATGATTCCTTGACAGCAATACGCTGTTTTCGACAACTGGAAGTGGGCAGGGTCGTGTAATATTGCCAGGTAGCGGTTGAAATGGGTACTGCAATTCCATCCCGAAATCCGCCCGACACGTACATTTCAGAGTAGAATGACTGACTATAGCATTGTTTTTCAGAGAAACAGTTATGTAAACATAACATGTTTCCTTAATATCTACAAACATGATTTTTTGGCTTTTAGCCATATAGCACCTTTAAGAATAAAACTGCTTTGTGTTGATTGTCCCCCTTAACCGCAGCTATTTTCACTGATAAAGCACAAATACACAGTTATCTGGAGTATTTTCTAAAATGCATTGTGTGATACTGCTTAATTATATGATTCTGTTCTTTTAAATTAATTGTTTCCCTGCTGATTTGACAGGTTAAAGTGATACATGCACATACGATTATAGACTATTGTGCTGCAGTAGTTCAGATTTTTCACTGGAGCTACCAAAAATGTAATGCTTCTTTTTATTAGCAGCAGATTAGTTTTTGTTGTTGTTGTTATTTACAGTACTCAGCAATAATAGCTAGAAGTTATGTAAAGAATAAATTACAATTAGCTGGTTGTTATCATGAAATAAACCTCCAAACTGGGTGATCAGGCAGGACCTCATAGGACATAATGGACGAATTGCAGTACTGGTCTGTTCAGTCAACTGTCCCGAAACTCACTGGCCCTGGGCCATCAGGTGATCCTTATTGTCTTAAGCTAAGTGAATTGTTATTAGTCATCTCACTGTGAGTCACATTGCAGTGCATTCCTTCAGTGTGTGTGTGTGTGTGTGTGTGTGAGAGCACATCTGACTCTTTCCAAGATAACTAGTAGATTACGACCATTGTGCAAGAAATTCAGTGTACTTAGAACTTCATTAGAACGAAGGATTTCCCATCAGGCGGATTCTAGGTCAATGATCAACACCCTGCCATGTACCCAGTGTCTTTATGATTCACAGTTTTCCGCATAGTCATGAACACCTTCCAGACTGCTCATAGACTGACTGGCTCTTTATCAGGGCAATGCAGTTGTGTCATGGTGCAGTTATCAATGAGGTGTTTTGTACTCTTGCTGACCTCAGCTATATAACTGTGACACAGTGGAACTGAGCGCTCCCTCCCTCTCGCTCTCCTTGGAAATCCCATAAGCGATGAGGACTTTGTTTTATTAAAGGCATAGTCCAGGCCAAATTGAAAAATCTGTCATAATTTACCTACCTCACGCAATTCCCAACTTGTTTGTTCTGCAAAGCTCAAAAGTACAAGACTTTTTTTAATCAGTTCATGTGACCACATCTGTCAAGCTCCATAAAGAACAAAAACTCTACAAAGCACATTGGACATACCATATAGTTTTTTTTAAGTCTGTACATGAGCAGAAGCAGAAGCTAGACATAATTTTTATTGAAATTAATATCAGTGAATAACTTGTAAATAAGTGAATAACACATAAGTCACATCACTACCTTTTTGTGTTTTCTGTTCTTTTTGGAGCTTGTCAGATGTTGCCACTAAGAACTGGTTAAGTTTGCATGAACTCCTATAATGCAATTAGAGCAGTACTGCGGTTAAGTTGGAGCTCACGTAAACAGGATACTGTGATTATGTTAATATGATTATGCTTATAATCTAAGTAACCATAACTACAGAAAGACGCACATTTTAACCACAATTATATGAGAGTGCTTTAATCACATTTAATGCACTCTTGCCAAAGTGTGCTTTTTTATTAGAGAAACAGAAATTATACTGCATAAACACTTTCAGAGAGCATTATAGACACATTTTTATTACTAGTTAAGCAGCAAGTGTACATGTGCTAGTGCTACATATGAATGAGGTAGGTTTAGTACTCTAGAACATTTTTGCATTTGACAAATAAAACCAGCAACAGAGCAGCAAGTCAACAGATAAAGCCACATTTATTAGCAAGTAATCAAAGCCTTAAAAAGCAGGATTGAAAACTGGGGTTTACCAGTGTCATGTAATCCTATATTAATCCAAGTAATTCCTCACTCTGACTAATGGTGTGAATGTAAACATGGCTATTGTATAGAAACTGCAGTATATGGCTAGGCAAACAATGACTATGCATTTAATTTTATCATCTTCCACAGCACAATGTGGCACTTAAGCAGGACAAAAGTTCACTTGGCAGCACCTTCCACAAAAAGTTCCAGCTTTTCACTTTCTGTTCTATAATTTTTCAAATAACCTGACACTCAGTGGGTTAATGGTTAATCCCACCAGAGCCGTGGTGCTAATGTGCACAGCGCAGCATGTTAACGTTCTCTTTAAAGTCTAGCTTAGCAATATGGCATGTGGGAGCATGATACAATGAGCCTTTATGAGGGATGGAGGCCATGACTGAAGAAGCTCTCTTAGTTCCAAAAGAAGCTGTGGCTGGCAGCATTGTCTTGTGATAAACCCTTCTTTAAGATAAATAAGTGTATCCTCAGCACTCTGGATTGTGCAACAAGAGCAGCAGAGATGACCTGCAAGTGTTACATAACCAATAAAAAAAATTGAGCTTCTGATGAGCAACAACATTTAGCCTGATCAACAACAGAGACTTTGGCCTTCACTTGAAAACCATGTTAGTGTGCACAAAGGTCTTTTGATACACAACTATTCCAGTTGTGCCACAAGCATGGTTTTTAAAGTATTGTCTGGGTAATGCAGGAAATCACATGTTGCGTCTGTAATGGGGGTGTGGCTTGGCTGTTTTCCTTTTTTTGAAGTCTACTTGACATCCGTCAAGGAATAGGGAAGTGAAACCTGATTCAGCCAAGTCTGTGCAACTGTCAGTATAGGCAGTAATTAAAGACAGTTTCTTGTACACATTGTTATAGTAGAAATTGCCTCTTCAAGATTTACGTAATGCTGCCATTGTATTCCTTGTATATTGCCTGTTCCATGTTGTGTTTGTTTAGTTTTATATCTAAGATATCTTCCTCAATCATCTTGGCTGTATTCAATTATGCATTTGATAAACAATGAAAGCACTGGAGGGGATAAACAAAGCATTTCTCAATGTTGTATTTCTGTTTTTCACAGGGTGAAAAGAGCACGAACCATCTCAGAGGACAATAACCTTTTGGAAGAAAAGAATATTGCATTTTTAATGCGTGTGCTTAAAATAATCTTGAAGATTACTTCGCTTGTGCATCCTCTAGAGTATAAATCTAAAATGACTTTTTACCTCATCTATATAAGACAAATAGCAGCATTTGTCTGATTTAAGGGGAAAAACGGTGTAATATTTCAACAATGCCAACTTGGCTTGATACAGCAACTTGGTATGGTGGACTTCTAACCAGACAGAAGAAACATGGCTCTCTATCCCTAAGTGATCATCAGTTGTGCCTTTATTTCTTCATGACACGTGGATGGGTTTAGACATTGTTCCGCTGCAGTCGCCATCCATTTCCTACATATATCAGTGACATTCTAGGTCTCGGAGAATGATATGTCCAAGAAAGAAGAGGCCCATCAAAGATGAGGATTTCTCTGCTATCGTGGTGCCCTCCATGAGGGGTCACGGTTACTTGGATTACACAGTTGAAAGTCATCCCTTTAGAGCCATGCAGATCATGGACGAGCTCCGCCATCATGGGTTGCTCTGTGATCTGGTTCTACATGTAACTTACAAAGACAAGATAATGGATTTTAAGGTAAGAGATGTGGAATTCATTTGCAAATGTGCAAGAAAACATAAATAGCATGTTTGACAAAAATGTTTAAAAGGATCAATGCCATAAAAAGCTGTTTTATTCTACTTAAAGTGCATGAAACGTCCTATTTTAGCACATGCCAGGGATTTTTTGCTTTAACGGAATTAAGGTTCTCGCAGTTAACACTTGCATAATGGAGAACTGTGTTAGTAGTATTTTTATGTAATTACGTTTTTCGGGGGCTATTTTGGTTGCCTGAGTTTGAGTCAACATCACAGACCTTTTCCGTGCACTATACAGTGCTAATCTACAGTTATTCATAACACTGTGTGGCTTTGACCTGTGTGGCGTGGAGAGGGCACTGACTCATTATTGATTATACACGACTTACAATTTGCAGTTGTTATTACACCAGTCTTTAGTATCACATCAGAAATTATAATGATATGCTCCTTTGCTCCATTACACTTTTGATCAGTGTAATGCATCTTTATATTCATCTTTAGTATTCATCTTACTGACCATAAACCTCTGAACAATAGTGTATATTAGTGTAAAGTACAAATGAAACATTATTTTAAAAAACATTAAATTATTGCTTTAAAATGGCCTGTGTAATTTATAATATGCTTTAAAAAATAGTGGCCATTATTTTGAATCTCCATAAAATGAATGCAGCATTACCAAGCTTGGAAAAGACATGATACATTTTTAAAAACTCTGACTGTGTTCGTCTGAAAGAAGAAAGACATATACACATAGGATGGCTTGGGGGTAAGTAAATTACGCTGTAATTTTAATTTTTTGGTTGAACTATTTCTTTAACAGTACAAAAAAGGTAGCTTATTATATCAGATAGATTTAATATCAGCACATCCCTAGTACTGATTTCTAGTTGGTATAGTAAACTACAGAGCATTCACTGCTTGAATATAAAGAAACAGGTCCAGCGTGTTATAGTTACTTTTAATATGGTATGTCCCTGGCGCTGCAAATTACAGTGCACCAAGATAAATTGTCCTCATTACAAGGTTGGAATTATGTTAGTACATGTTAAGGCATTTGATTGTAATTATAAAAACATGGCACATACAGCTCATGATTTAGTTTCAGGTGTGTCCTGCCTGTTTTTTTTTTTTAACCCCAGTCTACATTCCCCAGGTGCATAAACTGGTGCTGGCAGCCTGCAGTCCTTACTTCAAAGCCATGTTTACCAGCAACTTCAAGGAATGCCATGCCTCGGAGGTCACCCTGCGAGACGTGTGCCCTCAGGTCATCAGCCGCCTCATTGACTTTGCCTATACCTCCCGTATAACAGTGGGCGAGAAGTGTGTTCTTCACGTCCTCTTGACTGCGATGCGCTATCAGATGGAAGAGGTGGCCAAAGCGTGCTGTGACTTCCTCACAAAGAACCTAGAGCCGTCAAATGTCATAGGCATCTCGAGATTTGCAGAGGAGATCGGCTGCACTGATCTGCACCTTCGCACAAGAGAGTATATCAACACTCACTTCAATGAGGTGCGTGCCCCATGGACTCCGTTCACAGAAGTGTCAGTTAGCAGCGATCGATAGTTGCCACCTGCTGTGCTCTCTTAAGTAACTGTACTACTCTGCAATTGACCTGTAACAGTTAGTCTTTAAATGAATGAAGGCTATAGAGAATGGCACTGTGTAGCTAATTGCTTTGTCAATGGAACTCAGGTCTGTCTTGCAGATGGATATTGATTCGTATAAATTATCCAGCTGTCAAACGGATTAGGCATTACAGAAATTATTCACCCAAAAACTATAATTTTATCATCATTTGCTCACCTTTGTGTCACTACAACATTATTTTCTTTCTACATTCGTAAAATTAAAATAAGGGATGTAGAAATGACCAAGCAATGGACCCTTTTAAAAGAATGCATTTCCTAACTTTGTAAATCCAGCTGTTTTCAGTGGTCATGTAAAAAAGTTTTTAAAGTATACTTTTTATTACCTCGGCGTTAAGTTAAATCAAGTTAACAAACAAGTTAACACCCTTTCCAATGTTATTTGTTGTAGTTTTCTTTTACCATAATAATTGTTTACCCAACTATGAAGACGCGTGCTTCTGAAATACCCTAAAATATGAAAAGGGTCCATTGCTAAAAGTCCTTGTTTGTTGAATATCTCCCCTCCTGCAAGAGTTTCTATATTGTTTATTATGGTTTTTGAACCAGCCTGTTCTTGCCATTAAAATAGGTTTTGGTGACAAAAGAAAATACCCATAACTTTTGGTGTCAGTCATGTCGAAACTGTAAAAAATGCATCTAAAGTCACAGTTTTTAAAATTAAAAATAGCAATGAATGATAGAATAGCAAATAGAATGAATGATGAATGTCTTGCAAACCTGTTGCAAACTCTTCTTTCAATCTTTCACCTTCACCAAAAATTCCCAGTCTTGTGGATTTTTAATACAATGTGGTAATTTCGTCCCTAAATCTGGCTGATCAACAGTAAATTTGACTGCACCTTTATTGCAAAATTTATTTTTGGTTTTAAATGTTTATGCAAATACACATTTACATATGTCCATATATACTTGTACACAGGTAACCAAGGAGGAAGAGTTCTTCAGTTTGTCCCATTGCCAGCTGCTGGAGCTGATCAGTCAAGACAGTCTTAAGGTGCTCTGCGAGTCCGAGGTCTACAAGGCCTGCATCGACTGGGTTCGCTGGGATGCGGAAAGCCGAGCACAGTACTTCCATGCCCTCCTCAACGCGGTCCACATCTATGCCCTGCCGCCCACATTCCTCAAAAGACAACTGCAGTCCTGTCCCATCCTCAGCAAGGCCAACTCCTGCAAGGACTTCTTGTCCAAGATTTTCCAGGACATGGCTCTTCGAAAACCCCTACCACCCGCTCCTCATCGTGGGACTCAACTCATCTACATAGCGGGAGGTTACAAGCAACACTCTCTGGACTCTCTGGAAGCCTTCGACCCACGGAAGAATGTCTGGATAAAGCTAGCTGACATGGGATCTCCTTATAGCGGGCTCGGGGCATGCGTGTTGTTCGGGCTACTTTATACAGTCGGGGGACGGAATCTCTCTCTGCAGAACAACACGGAGTCTGGATCTTTGTCCTGCTACAACCCCATGACTAACCAGTGGACCCAGCTGGCTCCGCTCAACACGCCCAGAAACCGAGTGGGTGTCGGGGTCATTGACGGCAGCATTTATGCCGTAGGGGGTTCACATGCCTCTACACATCACAACAGCGTTGAGAGGTGAGGCTGAGACAGGAAGAAAACTCGAAAAGGTTTTGTTTTGTCTCTTTTACGATGTAGGGTTTTTCCCCTTTATATTATGTTTCCTTTCTATTATACGTACGCTAGCGGAATCAAAATATTAGCACAGTGCAGAGTGACAGATTAAAACTTAAAACCCTAAAGAGACTGTGTCGCACACCTGTCCGAACATTCACACAGAACGTTTTGTACGAGATAAAAAAAATGAAATATTAGCAGAAAGGTTGTGTTACATGCTACACTTGCGATACGTCCCTCATCGGTTACAAAAAGTGTTTTGATTCGAAACAAGCACCTTCCATCAGGGTGTAGAGATCATTTTGCTTAGTTCTTTTCAGAGCAGTCACTCTTGACTAACAAGCTCCAGGCAAATCTGTTTCATAACGTACATTCCACAGCACAGAGTCAGGTTAGGCCTTTCAAGTGAAACGCATTTGTCCA
This sequence comes from Enteromius mattozi, assembly GCA_032359235.1. Taxonomy (NCBI): domain Eukaryota; kingdom Metazoa; phylum Chordata; class Actinopteri; order Cypriniformes; family Cyprinidae; genus Enteromius; species Enteromius mattozi. The sequence continues at coordinate 2,204,228 of JAUMHE010000029.1, read as the reverse complement.
CATTAAGTGTAATGATATGAATATTTTATATTTATTAGACAGTAGGCACAGTGACAGATCAGGTAAGAAGACCTAACGTGAACTCTACAGTATTTCTAGGGTTTCAACAGTAACTCAAAACGAAAGTGACGTGTTGTTTGTCAAGTACTGGATGACAAAGCATCTAAATATCACAATTGAAAGGAGTGACTGTGAGAACTAAGGTGGTTGCTATATTTACCTTGAGAAGTTTATTGGAACATCAGATCATTATCACGAGGAAGCATATTACTGTGAACTAACTACATTAATAGTCTTGCTAATAATAAGAAATGAGCAAATTATCTTTAATTAGTCTTGGTAGGAAATCTATAAATGACTGCTGCAAATTACAAAAAAATTATATTTTAATTTATTCAGCAATACTGTATAGGATGCAAAATTACATGAAAAACTAGATATGGAAGTTATGGAAAACTACATTTACAAATTAAAAATAGATTTATGTATGGACACTATCATTCAAAACTATTTTTAAAGAAGTGTCTTATGCCCATGAAAGCAGCATTTATTTAATTAAAAGTACAGTAAAAACTAATATGAAATGCTATCATTTAAAATGGTTATATGCAATTTATTTCTGTGATGGAAAGATGAATCTTCAACAGACATTACTCTCACGTGATCCTTCAGAAATTGTTCCACAATGCAGATTTTTTTTCTGATCAGTTTTATTCATTCTCTTTTAAAAACATGATAAATTTATGCCAGAAAACATAATACGTAAGTGGCATAACCTCATTAACTACATGAATTGTCTTGCTAATAATGATAAGTGAATAAATTATCTTTACTTATCTTTAATTATTCTTGCTTATAAAGGGGTGAAATGTCTAAATGACTTTGCTGCAAATTGCAAAATGTGCATATCTTATTTTCTTCAAAAGTATTGTACAGAATGCAAAAATACATTAAAACTTAATATGTAGGTGGCATAAACCTCATCTACCAAACTTTTCTTTTTTTTTCTTATTTTAACCGTAGATTTGTGGAGTTTTTGAAAAGCTTTCTATGTTAACAAGCACAAGTTCAGGTTCATAACAGAGCCATGTGAATCCTATTGAGGATAATTTACTGAGTGAGCAGCTCAAATCGGAAAGTTAATCTGTCTAGGAATGCAGGGAGAGAAAGTACGTGTATTCTATTTAGCTGGACGCAAATTCAAACAATGACAGTCGATAAATCATCTAGAATTTCAAACTCTCTTGTGCTGGGAGACTGAAACTCTTGGGTCAGTAACAGTAGCTGTCTTCACAAGCTTTTAAACTGAGATACTGCATTGTTGGCGGGTTCAATACAACCTCTTCTTGCTGAAGGCTTTAAATTGTGACATTTTGTTGGTCATAAATCCACTCATGGGAATTGCATGTAGTTATGATTGGTATTTGGCACCAGGAACAAAGTGATGAGCCTGAGACATTTAGAAAGAAGAATGATTGAGATCTCTTTTGTATTGACTTCCTCATTGCTGTTTCTAAGAAATCATATTCCTTGATGACAATATTGTAACTGGTTTGTAAGGATTTCCTGCTTATTGTTTTCACAGGTATGACCCAGAGACAAACCGCTGGACATTTGTGGCCCCTATGTCAGTGGCGCGGCTGGGGGCCGGTGTCGTCGCGTGCGGAGGAAGTCTGTACGTGGTTGGAGGATTCGACGGGGACAATCGGTGGAACACGGTTGAACGCTATCAACCAGACACGAACACCTGGCAGCACATGGCACCTATGAACACAGTTCGGAGCGGTCTCGGTAAATATACTGCACCATTTATCAAACTAATGAGTTGGAACCATTTTCTTTTACTTGACAATGTTAACCGCATATGATGTACTGCGTGAATGGTGCGATTATATAAAAGTGACTAAAGGCAACAATATGAAAATAAGAGAACAAAAAACTACATCATATCTAATCAAGTGGCATTTTACAGCATGTTGTTACAACCTGCAACAACATAAAACACCATTAAAATTGAAATATAATACTGTACTGCTCTAGACAATGATTGAAATGTATGAATTGTCAGCACTTTTCCTGTTATTGCCTTCAAAAGATGAATCACTTTGAAATAAATCTGAATTAAACAAAAATGAAATAACAAATCTAACAAAAAATCGTTCCATTCTTAAGTTAAAGGAATAGTTCACCCTAAAATGAAAAATTTGTCTTCATCTCAAGTAGTTCCAAACCTGTATAAATTACAGTATGTATAAACAAAGGAAGATTTCCTATTATGGAAGTCAATGGTGACCCAAAACAGCCTGGTTGCAAACTTTTTAAAAAATATCTTCCTTTGTGTTCAGCAGAACAAATTAATACAGCTTTGGAACTACTCGAGGATGAGTAAATGATGACAGAATTTTCATTTCTGGGTGAACTATTCCTTTAATAAATAAAAAAGATGAATGAAATGCCCATGATGGTGACTGCACTAGGAATATCTATTTCCCAGTGCTGCTGGACCTGGCAGCTAACGCAATAATCTGTAATTGCTTAAACAGTGGCATAGTCACTCAATAATTCATATCAGAAGAGTTGAAGAATTAGCTGTGCAGTCAACATAACGACGTGCAGGATTCAGCAGCTGTGCATTTCATGCAGGAATGAACATTCTGCCATGATCTATAAACACTTATATCATTCCACAACTGTTTTTTTAGTTCTATTTAAAGTTTGCAAGCGATTTTACTTGCATATTGTGACGTACAAACAGAATATTAAATGAGGAAAATGGAGTGTGCGGCTTGCATTTTCTACTGCAAATTGATTGGATGTAGTAAAGTAAGCATTGAACACTGACAGTTGGAGAGGAATTTTGTGAAATTATAAATTATAAACATCACATGAACTGAATGCATCCTAAAAAACATATTAATTGTATTGTTTTTAAAATATTTCTTTTCACTAACATTTTTAATGGCAGTGTATAACATTTTCCACAAAATTACAACACTGATAATAATCAGAAGTGTTTCTTTAGCACCAAATCAGCATTTTAGAATTATTTCAAAAGGATCATGTGACACTCAAGACACATGTGACACTTGAGCTTTGCGCTCAAAGAATCAATATAATTTTTTAATTATATATATAAAAAAAACTATATTCAGTTGTAATATTTCACAATATAACTGTTTTCCTGTATTTTCTATTAAATAAATACATCCTTGGTAAGAATAACAGACCTCTTTTTGACCACTAGTGTTTTTTCGAAGTTTTCTGAAGCCTGAAATGTAGGTTACACAATGAAAATACTGCTTTGAAATTCCTGACATACTTGGTCACGATTCACTTTTATTGTTTGACAGGGAGCTCCATAATGGAATGTACTATGAAACGAGAAAATACTTCAGATTTTTTTGTATTAATGAAATAATCATTAGTTGATAAACACTAAGCTGTGTGGTGTTTGTATTTGTAGGGGTGGTGTGTATGGATAACTACCTCTATGCAGTTGGTGGCTACGATGGTCAAACCCAGCTCAAAACGATGGAAAGATATAACATCTCTCGAGACGCGTGGGAACCCATGGCTTCTATGAACCAATGCCGCAGTGCACATGGAGTCACAGTCTACCAATGCAAGATTTATGTGTTAGGTGAGCTGGATGCATGGACGGATACCTTGAAGGCAATGGAAGCAGCTTTGAAAGAAAGTGTCTGCTAAATGCATAAATATAAATATTATTCCATTTCAGGTGGATTCAATCAAGGGGGTTTCTTGTCCAGCGTGGAGTGCTACTGTCCAGGCAGTAATGTATGGATGTATGTAACAGATATGCCCGTTGGGCGCAGTGGGATGGGTGTTGCTGTAACCATGGAGCCCTGCCCTGGAATCCTGCCAGAGGAGGATGAAGACGAGGAGGAGATGTAATGTAGAAGTTTGACCTGTGCCATTTTGAAGACAGCACATGTTGCGTTTCCTTCAAACTTAATGCATGTGATGCCAATAAGGACATTAATTTAGGTTAATTTTACAAAAAAATTTTTTGATAGATCTTCCTTCACTACAAAGTATGTTTGATTTAAAGGGTGAAATGTTGCTAATCACTGGACTAATGTACCTCCGATCACTTTATAAGGACTAAATGAGTATCCTGTGACTGAGACACACAATCATTTTGTTGAACTGCTAAAAATAATTTTGTGAATTTGTTCTATAATCCTTTTGACGGCTGTAAATGCACACCTGATAAAACACTGAAATCTAAAGAAGGTTTGGGCTTGATTTCTGACAACTTTAGGATCTCTGCTGTCAGGAGTGTTTGCAGTAACATTTTTTTTATAATACACCTTATAAACAGTTTAATGTTCTTCTAAATAATTAAAAAGTATTATAATTTCATGTTATAATACTTCATATTCTTCATAGGGTTTAACAATAAATATGTAAATATTATATTACAAAAAAGTTACTAATAATGTATTAGAAATATCTTTATGTACAGCCTATACTAGGCAACAGGCGTCGTAAAGTGTTACCATAATTACTTTTTACCACTAGGTGGCAGACTCCTACTTGCAAATGCAATGGTAGCACGTAAGGGCACGTCTCAATACAACACTTCTCTTTGCATTTGACTACTTCTGTACTTACATGATGTATTTCCTTTATTTGAAGACCCCAAGTCTTTGTAAAACCTTTAATTACCCAATCAGACATACATACACAATCCATGTAAAATTTTACAGACCTTTACTTACGCATTTTTATTTTCATTACTTTGCACTTTAAAGTGAGCTTCTGGATGTCTGTTCACCTGAGTATATGCAACAGATGACGCCAAAACAATTTAAATGTGCTGCTTCTACAGTAAGTAGATAAAAACAGTTACTAACATTCTGTACCAAAGAACATTCTGTTCAAATTATATGTAACATCTAATTCATTTAACTTAAATTTTCCTCAAAATCTTTCAATTGCTGAACATAATGAATGATGGGTATCTAGATATCTATTGTTTGTTAAGCCATTATTGAGACCTGGGCCAGTCAAGGGAGCAAGTTTGAGTATTGGAACATGCCCTTAGCACTAAATGAAGTGATGTACAGTAAATTAACATGATTTTAGGTGTTCTATCAATTTTTTGTTGTTGTTAATTTATTACAGTTCTAAACAATGAACTGCCAAAAATGCTTTTCTAGTTTAGATGTTTTGTCTTGTTTTCAGCCAAAATATCTAAATATTTTTAAAGCAAGACATTTGTAGACAAGTAAAATTTATGGTCTTGTTTTCAGAAAAAAACAAGTGAAAAATAAGTAAGTTTTTACTATTAATTACTAATAATCTGTCAATGGGATAAGCAAAAGAATCTTGTTTTCTGTTTGAAATAAGATTATTTTGATTACACCATTGGGATATTATTTTGCTTGTTCTAAGCAAAAACTTGCCTAATTTTGACTTCTTTTTATTTCTGAAAAGAAGAATAAAAATTTTTCTTGTCTAGAAAATCCTTCTTGATTTTGAGTTTTTAGATATTTTGGCTCAAAAGCAAAAAAAAAAATAGCTTTTGCAGTGTATTAATTCATATGAGTAATTTGTACATTCAGAATCTTTAGTTTGATTGAATCTTTCAACGATTAGTATAGAAAAAGTCCATTGAATAGTTATTTTTGCATGTTGACAGTTTGCATGATGTTTTTGTTTTTAAATAATAAAGACAATTATTGTTGTGATGTCACAATATTAGTCATCCATCATGCGTCAAAAGCTTGTTTACAGAAACTGGCAGAGCCTTTCCTTGCTTTGCCTCATCCACAAGTTTCAGTGCATTTCTGCTGGATGGGTCTCAGGAAAACCAGCAGACATGGAAACTTGTAAATCATAATGTGTTCAACGTTTGTATTGTTATGGATAGGTTTGTTGCTGCTGTGTTTGAGCGAGGTTTGTGATTCCCACTCACCGTCTCCACATGTTATAGTTTACAGAGAAAGGCTTGTTACATTTCCACGGTGAGACTCAATGGTTTGTTTACTTAGTGATAACTGTTTAATCCACACACACAGGGGCTCCGCTGTATTTCTGCAGGTTCCTGGCTTTATCCGTATCAAATCATGAGGTGTCATGTCAACACTGGCATACTGGGCAAACAGATTCCAGTCCTTGGGCGGCTGGCTGGCAAATCCTCACCGTGTGGCAGGATGTGAGATGTGTGATCAGCGGGCAGTGGATCTGTCACACACAAACACACATGCTGAGAGACACATAAGAGTGTGAGTAAGAACCCAAGGCCTTGTTTTGGCTCATCCTGAACTCTGATTGGACAGAGAGCAGGGGCCGTCTCTTCCCTGAGCCTAACAATATATCTGATGACTCACACAGCAAAGTATGACGCACTCTCCAGTACACAGACACATCCACACTGACATGTTCAACAAACCTCAGCCCATGAACTTGTGATACGGTTTGACACACAGCTGTCTTCTATAGAGTGCAAGGGACTTAACACAACATCCCAATGGTTAATATTAACTGGTCAAAGCAAAGAAAGCTCACTTGCATGCAACATATCATGAAAGCAACAGTGTGAACTGGCTGCTAGCATGTTACAGGCCACACTGCAAATATACTGTTAATGGATATTACTGTCAGTTGTAACATAAAACGGTAAAAACCACAAGTTATTATTACATGCAGAAATATAAATGAACAAAACATTTGAAATACGTAGTAGGCCTATTGACTATATTTGTAACGACCACGTGCCATTCGCTTCAGTATTTTAGTTGTAGCCTACATAACAGTCCTTTGTGCTGCTTTATGTTGCAAACTAGTATTTGTTATCACATTATTTTAATCTGTTTTTATAATTGCAAACACACTGGTTTAGTGGAAACTGTTTTATCAGCTATCGGAAGACACACTTACCCTACAGAAAATAGCGAACTTTGGCGATGGAAATAAAGGTGGATAAATTTGACCGGTCTACCTGATACTTCAACTTAGTGTTCATTAATGTGTTCACATTCACACATAGGAGGCGCTAGGATCCTTTGCTTTTTGGGGTTGACAGCAATGGCAAAAAACGACTGTTTACCGCTGCTAGGTTCTAGTCCTCACGTGGGAAATATAATAAAATGGCTATAATATCACCCCATAGTTTACAAAGAATAAACATTAGCTACATCATTCCTGCAATTGTCATATTACTATATATTTGAGCTCTAAACTACTTTTTTAAGGCGTAAACAATGTGCATTTGTCGATGCTGGCTTGATGTTTAAGTCATCTTGAGTTGCTGACGACACATCAAAATGACCTTGAGAGATGTCAACCATAAATGTGTTTAATGTAATACTTTTGTACACTTCAGAGATGTGAAATCCCATGTATTTACACACGCGCGCGCGCTGCGAGGTTTCAGTAACGACAAACATTTACAATGTATCCGCTCGCAAAGAAATCGCGTAAAAGGTAACCATAGCAACAACTGCTCGATCTATCTGAGCGTACATTGTCAAAATACTGTAATTATTTCCCACTTTTTTTATATACACGTACACATAACAAATATATCCTTTAAAAATATTTCTTTTAAAAATACATATTGAAAAAAAAAAGTTGCTCCGTCAACGTCATGAAACAAACTAAGCGACAGATAATATGTCTGTTTAGAATATAAAGCGGTCTTAAAACGCAACTCGATTTTATACACGTAACAGGATTTGTCTGTATGCCCTTGGCCCCTGACTTTAGGATAAAATCCACTGGAGTATCAGGTTTTGTGTAAGTGGTCCACAATATATTTTAACATATTAATCAGGATACCAGACAAGAGCATATTTATTGCATATTTGATTATAAATATTTTAATAACATTCTAAACATGGATTTGAATGCAAATACTACAGACGCCCGTCCAGCCGAGGAAGACCGATGTCACGTAATGTCAACCATAACTTAACTGCGAAATACCAGCTGCATAAGCACATAGAAAGACGGTTATCTCGCTGACAACGTGCGATACGTGTTTCAAGAACAGCGTCAACTAATAAACGCTAACTCGTTTCATCATGCACGACATCATCTCTAAACGGTGTTGGTGCAGAGGTCGTGTGGAATAGCGAAATGACTGAATTGCTGCAAGAACGTCGCAACCTTCTCTCGCAAACCACATCGTACAACTTTGAAATCCCAACTGTGTTCAAGACTTATTTTTCCAAACTAAGCTGAGAAGCACGAGTGGACGGTTTCAAGCTCCCCACTGTGTGAATTGATTCTACTATGGGTCTGCCTGAAAGAGGGCTTCCGGAGCCGGGGGAAAATGTAGACATTATTCCTGTTTACGCATTCAGTTGTTCAAATTATATTGGAAAAATACTTAGATTGGTCACTAAATAGCTTTTTAAGTTAAGTTCAGTATTACTCGCAGACATTTTAGAACTTTCCGTTCTTATTCATCGCATACAGAACCTTACGCGTCCCTGCCTGAAAAAATGGAACATTCCACAATTTATTCCAGGGAAAGACTGACAGTTTTTTGGGTCATGAAGCAGCTGTTCAAGTCAGCGTCTCACCCTCCCTCCGCGGGAATAAGAAATTAGTACATTTGAAATTAGATAACCAAGATTTAAACTTGCGGAGCGCAAGCAAATAAATTTCGAAATGCAACATAAAAATGATAATAATAATAAGGGTTATTTTGCATTAGTAAAGCAACGTTTATTTATATTGTATACATTTTCAGTATCCAAATAAAATGTTAACTTTTTTTTTTAACATAAATTCACTGTTTGGTCAATATTTGTAAGTTAGAATTAATCCTAAAATATTTTATAAAACCATAATTTGTATTTTCTAAAGATAAAACTTAAAAGGGGTTGTTTACATTGCATGGCCAGTTTTTTTTATCATTCATAATGCACTGACCATTGCTGAACGTCTCAGCTGAAACGACTATGGGCACATGCCACCTCTTATGCCAATCATTTCTTATCAATTATTCAGATGGGAATGACTTCCGCTTGCAAGATTACAGTTCTTTTGCCTCTGGGACTTGCAGTGAGTACCAGCCACAAGATATGCATATTTCACTCAAGATGATGGCACAATTTTATGCATATTAGCGTATCTGTGCAGTTAGTACTTGGCGGTGAGAATTGTAAAGGCACTGTTGCATGTTGATACTGTAGAGTGTGGCATGAGAATGAATGAATAGTGCATGAGAACCGAAAAGGATGAGGGATAAAGATGTGAATTAATGTGAGAAGAACTTTATGTATTAATACAAAAATTCAAGGCATTTATTTAATATTAATACAGTAACAGCATTATGAGTCACAGTGGAACAAATGCTAAATAAATTAGGATTCCTGCCTAATTCTCTCTCTTTCTCTCTCTCTTGCTCTCCCTCCCTGCCACTGTCTCTGCATGAGAACAGCTGCAGATGCCCACTCTGCGTAAGTGGATAAAAACTATAATGCAATCCCTAGAGACATGGGGACATTGGTCAATTGGAGTTAGTTTAGATAAAGATTTAACCTGGATAATCGCTGCTGCTGTCACTGTTGATGTCTTCTTTCCTGCACACTTTCTCTATGCTGTTTACTAGTGGTTTGTGGTGTGATATCTTCTAACATACATGACATGTTTCCATGTAGGGCTATAGCAGAGTCCACACCTCAACTATAGCAATAATGACACAGAGCAATGTTATAGCTGGAGTGATTTTCAAAATGATTTTTTTTCCAGCTGATGAAAGTTGAAAACAGTGACAGCCAGCCAGGGTCCAATTAGTGTACATAACGTTACCATGCACTGATGCAGATGCTAATATAGTTATTGTTCTTGGTGCGAATAGGCCTTATTGTTAAGTTCCAATTAACATACTTTGGAAATCAGATTTTGGAGCTGGCGTCAAACCTGTGCACAAGTCAGAAAACCAAGATGGATGCTTCAACTGTTGGCAACATCAGCCAATAAAAACACTGCCAAAATAATAATGCTGAAGTATCATGTCACAGACGGACGTTGGATACTGTATGCACTGCAGAGTTTAAACAATATATTAGCCATTTTGGATTCTGAAGTTGGGGTTGTTGTGGGTTTGACTTGAGGTGGCATTCCAATTAAAAGTGCCTCAGAACTCAGAATACGAATTGAATGCATATGAAACGCTCCACAAAACCCTCTGTAAAACACGCTTAATTCTGCAGATGCTGGTCATCAACAATACTGATTGAATTTGACATGTAAATCAAAGCACATAAGAAATGACCTTGACTAATTTATTATACCCACCTTGGTCATTTCCAAGATAGATATGTGTGCTTCTAAACACTGCCGCCGGAGCGGTACCTGTTAACACTTACATCGCCCTCAGTCTGTGCAGACCTGCTCTCTTAGACAATGAGGGGCGAGGGGTCCCGCAAGGCCCTAATAGGGATCATATGTGGAGTCAGCATGTAGACAGAATCCAAGACCTCTGGCCGTGCAGAAAAACCCTGTCAGCAGCGGATCCTGGCCAGCCGAACGGCTAAAAGGCTGAGATTTGATTTGATGACTTTGCACCTCTACCTCCTCTTTGCACTTAATCTTTTTTTCTCCTCTGTTGTCTAACCTGTGGTGCCGAGGTGGTCGAAGATGAGCTGTCTGCTGCAGGGTCCTAATCTAATATAATTATGGCTTCTCACCAATTCATCCCAGTGGAATCATCCGCAGTCTTTGGTTTCTCTGTGTAACGGCCAGTGAGATACGGTAATGGTGAGTGCTCGGACTAAGAAGAGACAGAATTGGTTTTGAATGTCCACATTAAGTGTCCAAGCTCTTTCCAATAGAGACAACAAGGTGCGTGCGACACAAAGTCCAGCCTCAGATATTGTTTTAAAACTGCTTTACTAACTTGATACCTTTCTTGCCTTTGATTGGCTGCTCTTTCTAAAGCATTGTGACGGTATCATGTGATATAGACATTTTAAAGGCTGTTGTTGAGATTCATAATAGATTGATTTGAGATTCATTTGTTGTTGTATGTTGCTCTGCTCTGTTTCTCACATATACTGTGATTCTATATAATGCTATGTAACAATATGAAACATTAGTTAAGATTAAAAGTTTTGTATAAAGAAACAACAGTCATTTTAATTAAATTTTTAAAAATATGCACACTTATCACGTTATAAACACTAGCCTAAGTAAACACTTAAAAAAAACACTTGATTGTTGTGGGTAAAATATTATGAAATTTGATGAAATACAGACCACTCAGAACACAGAACCTGTGCATGAATTAGCGTGTTTAGTAGATGAATGAAAACCTTATGATCTTGGTTTTCATGATAAAAAATATATAACTGAGTTTGTAATGCAATGTAATGTATGCATATATACATATTTCTACAATTTGTGTGTGTGCTGACATGACACGTCTGACTGAGTACACCTTTAATAAGACCTGTTATTCATCAAATCTTCTCAAACGGATGCCATTGAGGTGATGGGTGTCTGTAGCAGGGTAGAACGTTTACAGAAAGGATAAACAGTGGCTGAGGCTATAATCTAGTGTCGAAAGAGTAGGACATGTGTGGATTACTGTCTCTCTATCCCTCTCTGTATCTCTCCTCTGCTCTCTCGGCACCTCATGACATTTCTAATTGAGTTAAATCTCATTATTCACGGCAGGCTTTGGGTCTGACACCGCATGCATCCGTATGTCTCAAAACAGATCACCCTTACTTGCCACTGTGGTTAACGCTCTGCCTGTTGGTTGAAAGAAGAGAGGGATTGGTTACTCCGCTGAGAGTGCTTGCTTTACTTTTCCCAGACTTCTCTCCCCTCAGCATTCCATTGAGAGTATGTCCTCAAGTGAGTTTTAACACACACTAGAAACACTCTGAATATGTGAATGTTTTTCAGAGAAATCTGTGAATGAAATACACACAGGGTAAAACGAGAGCCTTTGAGGATGCACACATGTTGAATTTGTTTGCATAGTTCTGTGTAAAGTTTTGGCTCTCTGCTAGAGTGGACAAGATCCACAGCTGCAGCACAAAAGAAGCCTCTAAAATTACTGGTGTAGTACAGCAGAGGTGCAGACAAGCTTACAGTCAGCATGTTTTAAGTTCAGCTGGAGATTTTATGATGATTTTGTAGACCATAATGAAAATAAAATTGCATATTGTTTGAGACTTTTAGTACAGAGGATGCTATGTAATAGTTCTCTTTTAAATATCATTTTGATAAACCCTTAGAAGAAGAAAGACTAGAATGACATTTGGTACAAATATATAGAGCTATAAAATTATTGTGGATCTTGAACAAATACATTGAGAGAATTACGTTCATATGTAAATGTAGTACTTTTCTGATTCTTGACTTTACGTCTTGTAATTGTCTCATGTTTGTAACTTTACTCTCACAATTGCAGTTTTATTCCTTTTAGTATTTTTTATTTTTTTTGTAGTTGCAACATCTAATCAAATGGTAAGACATAAACAGACTTTTTTCTCTGTATTCCGAGTTAACATCTTGTTTTTTTTTTTTTTCCCCATATATTAAAAAAATAAAAAAGGCAATTGCAACTTTTTCTCACAATAGACTTTAGCTCAGAGTTGCAAGTATCAAGACAATTCTTGGAAAAAAAAAATTTTGAGAAAAAAAAATTTTGAGAAAAGAATATAGAATTCTGAGGATAAAAAAGCCTGAATTTTGAGGTTAAAAAGTTGCAATTATTTTTTTCATTATTGTTATTTTTTTTAATCCAGTGCTGGAAATGGGCTACCATAATATCTTACACTCGCATCTTTGTATCACCCAAGTGCAACTTTCTTTTTTGTAGTTGCCATCTCACAAATGCAGCTTTCTCCCATGCAACTTCATTTCTCATAACTCCGACCCTGTTTCTCACAATGACATCTCCTTTTAATCTCATTGCTATTTTAGGGAAGCAATTGAGAAATTAAAGAGATCTCATTTGTATTTTTCATTCCTATGAGATTCTTGTCTGTTTAAAAAAAGAATGTTTGTGAGATTAAACCACTCAAACAGACAGTATTTCTCTCATTAGGGTTACACCGCTGTTTGTTTTTAAATACGGCTTTATGTGTGAATGCGGAAGACTCCTGTTTGCGAGGAAAGAGCGTATTGTAGGGTTTTTGTGAAGTGCTGTCAGGAGTACTCCAGTGTTAACGGCTGAAGAGACGAGACCTGGCCCTTTGTACCTCTCGCTGTCTGTAGTTTGTACACATGCTGTGTGTGTAAGGGAATGGGGGCGGGGGGACCACGGAGGCCCTGAAAAGGGTGGATAAGAAACTCTACAGCACTGGCTCAGGGCAAGACTGTCAACAATGTGTATTTCACCCCATTGAGACAAAACACACAGGCCTACAGCAGGGAACTTCATTCAAATCACTTCAGAGACATCTGCTTGTAATGTTTGTCAGTGTGTGAACACGTCACACCAAGGATTGGTGGAAAACAGTCTAATGTTTCCTTAAGGCAGCATGAAAGTTTGTTTGAATTTATTATATTATTGTGTTTTTGACTTTAACACTTTAGAATAGGGAATACTTATTCACTGTTAACTACGACTTTTCTCTCAATAAATTCCTAATTTGCTGTTTATTATTTGTTAGTAAGGTAGTTGTTAAGTTTAGGTATCAAGGGATGTAAAATAAGGCATTAATATGTGCTTAATAAACTACTAATAAATAATCTTCTAGTAATATGCATACTATTAAGCAACTAGTTAAGAGACCCTAATAAAAGGGTTACCTTTTTGACAATATGGTATTATAAGTATTAACAATAAGTATTTTTATTAATGTAAAAAACGTATTCTGAATATAAAAAAAGCAAAAATACTTAACTGGATATATTTGCTTTTAAATGTAAGTCATCACAATTTCATGCAGAAAAAAAAATAATATCAAAATATTGTAGAGTAAAATGTTAACTAAAACTAAAACCATAAAAAAACACTTTTAAACTGAAATAAAATGAATAAAAACTACATAGATTATAATACATAGACAAAATAATAGAAAATAATAGTAATAAAACTGACAAAAACACAAAATTACGAAATATTTAGCTAAAAGATATATCTCAGTTATACTAAAATAACACTGATCCAACCTAATTAAATAATTAAATCAACAGCTAATCAAATGATATTTGTGCATTTTGCAGAGCTAAAAGATGTAGGTAAATAAAATGGCTACTGTCATCTCCTTTGAAAAGCAGTGACTCTTAAATCTGTCATTTCTAGGTCTGTGTGAGAGAAGGCTGTAGTCAGAAATAGGCCAGGTTAGGTCGGGCTTTGTTTTATAATCTCACACTGACCTCTTTACTCGGTACTCTCTCTCTCTCTCTCTCAATCTTTCCTTCCAACCCCCAACTCTCTCTTTCCCTCTAATTCTCTTCCATCATCTCCCCCTCTCTGTTCACTCCACCACTTCTAAAGACTGTTTATCTCAATCATAGTTGAGTTTTTGTGCAAAAATTTTATTTTTTCATAATAAATGCCCAAAACCAAGCTTGGTTTTATCTCAGCCACCTCAAGTCCCTCCACCTATGACTCCTGCTACTGATAACTAAAGATGCAAGGCATTTTCTTGCCAGCATAGTCATCATACAAATTCACTGATCTCATGGAGAGTTAGTATAGTAGATGCATGAAATTGTGAGTTGGATTGTCCATTGATACACAGCTCGTAACCTCTATAAAAAAAAATTATATTTGCTTTTTTATAGGTCTGGTCCGACAAGAGCCATTTTATTGATGTCAGCATCCAAATTCTGTCTGTTGCAGGCCTACAATTTTTATGAGGTCCTCGGAATTGGCAAGCATAGAAGTCGAGACAAGCCAACAGGAAAGACCGGCAGTGCAAACATGTTCATGTGGTGTAGAAGAAAGGAGAAAAATATCTGTAAACATGCATACAACACACACACACATAAAAGTTTGTTTTTGTATTTTTGTAGGGACTTTCCACTGACTGTTATACATACTGTTCTTTGTACTCTTTGTAGTCAATTATTTTCCAGTTTTTTAATTTTTTTTTTTTTTTTTACAGAACTGTTGTTTTTATTTATTTAATTTATATAAATACATTTTTGTCATTTATACAAATCTATATGATTATATTTATAATCTTTATGATTATATTCCTTTTCATACTTTAAATTCTTGACTATAAAAATGAGTATTGGAAACTGGACAAAGGAAACAATTTATTATGTCATTTGTGACAGTATGCAGCAGTGTGCAGATTGTCATATTATATGGGGTGAGTTGTACCATTGAAGCAATGGAAGCCATGATAATTAAATAGCCCTTTTTAGGTATTTCAGCTGTGTTTGAGCAGTAAAAAAAACTTTGTTTTGAGCAACAAAACTAGTGTACAAAAAATACATAATGGACTTAGGAAAGCAGAATTTACAAATACGTTTTAGCGGTTTAAATCAATAATAGAGGAGTAACACATTTGGACTTTTGACTTAAAAACATAAAGACCTTGTGATAACTACCACACTTGACAACTCCCTGATTTATATAATTTTATACGATCTTTTATCTAGTGTGATTTATTTATATATATATATTCTTTATATATTTAATTTATTATAAAGGATTTTCTAAATTCTTTCACTTTATCTATAAACAGCCCTGTTCTTCAAACTGCTCTGAAGGTCAGCAGCGATGCTCTGATTCTCTGTGTAACTGTGATTGCATCCTCTGGAAATTCATTAATGCAAATACACAGAACTCACAAATAAGCTGATTGACATGCAAACAAGTCTATTCAATTAGCATGAAATCTGAATAAAAGCACTTTGAAAGTGCAGTATTGGGGCTGATGAGAGATGCAGGTCTGTAATTGAGCATGACCTACAAAGAAGTGCTGAAGAGGGTCTTGCCCTAATGCTGCTGGAGGGCTTTTGTTTCTGTTTTTTTTTCTGGCATCTGGGCAGGAGCAATTATAGCTTTGCCATTTAAATAAATCAATCTAAAGAGAGCAACAGATCAACCTTCGTTTAATGTCTAATTACTTAAGCTCCTCCCCTAGAATACAGGCCCCAGTTAACTATGCAAATGAACCGGCTCCTATACTCCCACCTAACACTGAAAAATCTCCACACTGAAAATGGCAACACAAAAATGGCAACCTAAAAATGGTAACATCTAAATTAACTGCAAGTGAAAAATATGATTTTATAATATATTATTATAAAATATATTATTCTATTTTTTTATATATATATTAATTTTATAATATAGTAACATCACTAAACTAATCTATTTGCATTCAATTATATTTTATAATTTAATAGGTTAAATCTGGTAGAAATAGCTCTTTAAGTTAGCAATTTCTTATTATTCAGAATTATACAAACCATGCAATTTATTATTTATTTATTTATTGTTACAAGTTTGGGACACATCTTTTATTAACACTAAATTCAAGATTTTCTTTTTATACATAAAATATCATTTGTTTTATATATATAATGTATATCTACGTACAAAAAAACTACATTAATTTCTTTATAATAATCATCTGGATTGTATATTTCAATAAAAAGGTGACTTACTCAGTCCATCCTCATTACTGTAGCATCTCAGTAACCTGTCACTTTATTAAAATTTCACTTTCCTCTTTTTTTTCCTTTTTTTGAGCACTGATTTCAATATTTCCATTTCTGATGTCCAATATGATTGTCTGTTTATCTCACAGGCCATAAGTAGAAACTGCTGGATGTGTAAGGGTCATAAACTCTCCCTGATCTCTGTCATTGTTGCCGTTACACCCAGCCTCCACCAGCCCCCTGCCCCCGCCGGTAATTGGATGCAACAGTGCTTTCGCCGGGAAAGGGTGTCATTATTCTACTAGGTGCCGGGGACCACATTCAATTAAAATGAACTCGGGAGATGGGGGTGATTACAGCTTGTGTCTGCTGTGTTGAGTTCAGCCTAACAGAAGTTTCAGAGTGTTAGTGCACTGGCAAAGGTGTGTGTGTGCGGTGCGAGGGTCTAAATATCTGAAGTTAAAAGTCATAGACTTTTTGATGAATAGATCCATCTCTTGAAATGTAAAAATAAAAAAATCAAACGTAGCTGATTGTGTAGCAATCGATTCCATCTAGTTATCCTCATAAAGCATCAGCGCGCATTCGCGTGTAATCATGACTGGATGACGTTCTGATTACAGAGCTCTGAATTTCACACATTTTTAGGAATATACTACTGATTTTCAATGGCAATTCACTAGTTGTTTTTGTTTGCTGAAAACTGTGGTAAAGTTCAAACTTTAATTACCTGTACCTGAGTGTACAGCATTTTTTGGTCTCATAAAATCCATTAGCATTGGTTTCCTTGTTTGTTTATACCTTTTTTATTTTCATGTTATTATTTATTATTCAATTTTAGTGTTAATGTGTCAGTGTTAACTTTATATATATATAAGCAGTTATGTGGATAAATGCACATTTGCAGAAAGATTCACTTACAAGTCATTTGTTTAATGTATGTAAATATGTCAAATAGCCGATTAGGGCAGTACTAAATTAAAAATGCCTTTTTAAAATTCAGTACTACACTAATGCAGCTATTTGATATATTTACTTGCATTTTAAACAATTGATTTGTAAATGGATCATTCTCATCAGTGAATCGGTTGATCAGTTCATTAAACCAGTTTTAACGATTCATTCACAAAATGAACCAATCAATTTCTCAAATTCATTGCCGATATTGTTTTGCATTGTACACTATATTTAAGTATCTGTTTAGCCAGGACAGATGCACAGTTGTATCTTTTTTCTTTTCTTAGAAGAAAGCTAAACAGACTCTGCAAAGGGTGGGTTATGAGAATGTATTGGGTGTTTGTGTGCTTTAGATATTTTGTGCAAAACAGTGTATTACTGTGGTGTGTATGTGTGTGTACAGAAAAAGCTGGAGAGAGATAAAATGTTTGTGTGTCCTCCTTGAGCCAGCACAGCAGGTTATTTCTGCATGCACGGTGCATCCACTTATTCTATGAAGAACATCTATCATTTTATCCTGTGATTAATGGCTGTCCTGAGCCCGGCTGCTACTAACGCAAATGCACTGAGAGGGAAATGACGGAGAGAAATACCACCAGCTGCACAACACACACACACATTCACTCACTCACTCACACCGTTCTCTTCGAGACCACATTCTGGGAACTCACTTTTCTGTAGACTTCAGAACAGTAATAATTCATCCCCACCATGAAATTCTGCATATTTTAATCAGGTTTTCCAGACAGTGAAAACTCTGCCATGGAATAAAAAGCAGAGAGATGCAGTTTAGGCATCATTATATATCCTTAGAGATCCTTAACAATTGGCTTCCGTCACGTTAAGCTAGTTTCTCAGGTTCTGTTACCTGCTCATAGCACCATCAGTGAGAAAAAGCACACGAGCGGCCCTGCTGCTCTTGGGCTCCTGAGAGAGGCACAAGAGGTCCACCCATCTCAGTTTAATTAAATATTTCCCTCCTGAGTCTGCGAGGTGATGCCGTGAGCATTATAAATCAAGAAAAGGGCATCTGCTGATAGGCAAATGAAAACAGACTCGCTGAATAGGCAGCATGGGATGAGCGCAGCAGATTAAAATAAACAAAGAGGGTGACGTAAATAGCTCTCCATCCTCTCCCCGTCTCAAGTCACTGCCGCTTATTTGTCGTATACACATATGTGAGTTATGTTAATGAGATACTGGGAGTGTGTGTCTGTGCGTTAAGGGGTATGTAGGTCACGTTTCCCTGTTATACCCCCCACCTCTCCTCAACCTCAGCTGGGGTTGTTGTGATCTGGATTGCCCTCACCAGACATACACAAACAATACTTATTGGACCGCTAGCACACTCTTTAGAATGCAGAGGTACGTACACATGCAAATAAGCACACATTTGCATGCACACACGTAAACTATGTCTGGTGTCATTTATCAAAATCTTTATATAGCATATATACACACACATACTCCCAGTTCACAATGTGCTAGCGTTCTTATGTAGCTCACTTATTATTATAGGGTTATTATAGTTAACAATATATAAATAAAAGAAAAAACAAAAATCAAATATATTTATAAAAAACAGCTGGCTCCCAAGGCTAAATTTCTCTCTTTTTTAAAATGTTAAAAACTAATAAAAACAATATAGGCATATTTTAAAAAAAAAAATAATAATAATACAAATATATATATATATATATATATAAATGACAAAAAGTTAATAAAACTTGCCTAAAATAAAAATATAAAATATAAAAATAACCATTAAAATATAAAAATTAATACATAATCATACCTATAATAGTATCTCTAGTGATCCAATACATAAATAAATTTATATCTGTTGGAATGGCATGAATGTGAGTAACTGATACACAGAGTTTTATTTTTAGTTTATTTGTGCCGCTGTCTACAATGATATCCTATTTTGGCCACATGGTATATATCCACATTGTGAATTTAGTACCATAATGCATTGCAATGAGCTAATTGAAAAAATAAATATTGATGTCATGAGAAATATGAGCCTGATCTTATGAAAATGCGTATCAATAGCGTGAGTTTCAGTTTTGGCATGCTATTTATACACAGAAATTGACATTGGCGTGTATATGATATGTATGTGTTTGGCATGCATATAATCACAGTGTTCGCGTGCATATGATATGCAATGTCTTAGTGTGCACGCATTTTAAAATATTTATTTAAAGAATATTTTTTTTATTCTTATTTACAGCATTATCATAGCATGTATATTAACTTATTGGGAGAAAACATTATTATAAAAAATTATAAAATCTCAGCTAATATTCAACTGAGTATCAGGCTCCTCCTATCGAAACATCAAATCTTCGACTATTCGGAGTTACACATAATTCAGTATTGATAAGTAGTGTTTCAAATACTCTAACAGACACTAGTGCAATGGATTATTATGCTTATTGTGCACTAATAATTTGGCAACATGTTAGCATCAAACTGTACTTTTGTCATCGGAGTCTGTTGTCTTGAATAGCATTTTATGTGTAGTGATCCAAATAATTCACTTATGAGTCTCTAAGACGGTTAGCAGCCTATGCTGAAGTCACCTAAGTAGGCAGTACACAGCGAGGCAGCATTTGAAACAGATCTACTGTCTCTGGTGTTATCTTTCACACAATGCACATACTGTATGCTACAATACTGCATCCCTAGTTCACAATGTGTTAGCTTACTTGTCTAGCTCCCTTAAAGTCTCTTTCTCCCCTTTTCTCTTTCTCAAGCACACACACACACACACACTCACATGCGAACATTCATCCCCCCTCCTACTCCTCCAACACCCACAACACGCAACCGAGAGCAAGGAAGATTTCTCGCTGGCACTAATAATGAGATCCTTTTCTCGAAGGCTACCCCTACCAATCCAATTCAATATGGAAACCACAAACACATTATGCACAACTGTCGTGACGAGAATCTGGCTACAGTGCCCACACTGTGGATGTCAAAAATGAGCCACACAGAGCACTGAAACCACTTTGTGCTGCTTAGCATTATATCTTCAGGGTACATTCAGTTTTAATTCTATATTTTCTTCATTACAGTGATTTCAAGGCAGTGTATTGATAATGCTCAAACTTTCTGGTTGTGGCTTATTCTAAATCTTTAACTTTAAGTGTACTTTTGTGAATAACTCATCCTGAACTGCGTTAAGATTACACACTCATAATTTCAGTCTTAAAGCTATAGTTCATATTCTTTTATGTTCCACAGAAGAAGGAAAGTAACGTAGGTTTGGAGTGAGTATGATGACAGGATTTTTATTTTTGGGTGAACTGTCTCTTTAAGTGTACTTAAAGTGTACTCAAGTTTGAGGGTTTGGAAACTTTATAATTTTTAAGAAATGTAAAATTATGGTACATATTAATTTACTAACACTAAATGTAACTATTCAATGATGTCATTTTAATATTTGGTTAATTAATTGTGACTGGTCTTCTTTTATTTGTTTACATTTTTTAAACAATACACATAAAAAAAAAGCTACAGAAAATCATGATGTTCATGTTTATAATATCCTAAGATCTTTATGCCTGGCTCTCTAAAAAATATTTTTTAGATTTATTGGCGCATGTTTTTTTTAATGAAAAAAAATACTATTTCAGTCTTTCAGTGTTTCACGTTAAATCAATGTGTTACATGCTGGCTCTTTGTAAAATTCTTTGTGAAATTTTTGTTTTATAAGTGTTCGTTATGGTTTCGTTCTTGTATATTGTACAGATTTAGGAAGAAATATCCATAATAATAATTGGAATGGAAACTGACCAGTTAGAATAATATTTACACAAACTACTCTGAGCTCATCTGCAGCTTTGGAGTTGTAGCGTTTAGCTCAGTGAAAACTTACAGGATTCAGTTGCTGAATACATTGTGAAGTGTGTGGCCTGCCCACCTCACTTCCATGTATCTCGTGGCAGGGATGTTTACACAGGAAAGGGGGAAATCATATTCCTGTTTATTGACTGCAACAGTGCATTAAAGCAGACTCATAAGCACATGACGAATTCCCAAAAATGGTGTTAACATTGATCATTAGATTCCTATTGAGTCATTTTTTACTTTAATAGAGAGACAATATGTCTGTGCTGGAGGGAGAATTGTGTGGATTGGGCGATGAGACAGAAATCAGGTCTGCGTGTTTGTGTGGTATTATTTTCTTTACTTATGACTATGTACAATTCCCTATGAAGGCTTATAAAACACACCTGGAGTAAGCTATCCATTAGCATTCCTATTAATCTCAATGGCAGTTGCTCACTGGTGCATCACAGTCTTTGCTGGGCATTTTGTTCTGGACTCATTACTAAGCCAGTCACCTGAACCATAAATGCCATGTGACTAATTACTCTGGAGCTTTTGATTGGCGGAAGGCACCATAAGAATGCAACTAATATTACTATCATGACCTGTGATGTGAGTATCTTTAAAAGTTTGGGGACAGTGTTTTTTATATATATATATTTAAAGAATGAATACGTTTATTCAGCACGTAGATGTTAAAAATGTATCAAAAGTGACAGTAAAGACATTCCTAATGTCTTTTGAGTCTTTTTCAGTCAAACAAATGCTATCGAATTAACTTTCTGTTTATTACAGAACCATGAATTTTTATAAATATCAATCCATACAACTGTTTTCAACACTGATAATAAGAGTTGCTACCTGAGCAGCAACTCAGCATATTAGTATGATTTCTGAAGGATCATGTGACACTGAAGACTGGAATAACGATGCTGAAAATTCATCTTTGCCATCACAGGAATAAATTTCATTTAAAAAATATATTAAGCTAGAACATGGTTATTTTCCGCTGTAATAATTTCACATTTAATAGTTTCACATTACTCCTGTTTTTACTCAAATAAATGCAGCCTTGCTGAGCATAAGTGGTTCCTTTTAACACTAGTGTTATTGAAGTGTGTTCCTTAAATAACATACAAGTACATAATATATTTGTGATAAACAAAACATTTTGTCAGAACAGGCTTCATGGCGGCTTCTGATGGATAAAGACACATTTTCCCTGCGGAATGGTGTAGTTCCAGCATCTACCAGCAGGGGCTCACCTGTCCATGCCAACCAGCCAAACACAAACCCTTTGGTACATACAAGGAATGCTAAGATAGAATGAGTAGCAGAGAGTACTATCAGCATTTTTAACTCTCGTTCCCATTGACTTTGCCACGGTTTAACACACTGAAATACTGAGCTTCTGAGGTTTGGTGTATTTCCATGCAGTGATGCCATTCACCACACTTGTTCACAGCGCAGCGTTTTTCCACAGTCACTTCTGCAGAATCTGCCTTTACTCCCCGGGCAATTCATAAGCAGAAGCACTTTCTCAGTGGTCAACAGTGAATGTTGCTTCAAAAATGCAATTGCATCCCTGATTGCCATTTAACTGGGTGTGTCTGTTTATACTTCTCATTACACTGCATGATTAAGAACAGAACTCCATTTTACTTGTTATTTCAGGCTGAAATACTCATTTTCATACAGATGCTCATTTCAGCTTTTTCAGCTAAAACATTCAAGAACAGATGAAGACAACATTTAGCTTGAAATTTGAAATGTTGGATGTTTTGGGGCTGGTTGTTGTGGCAGTGCTGCAGAGGTGGAGAACGCAGGTATTTGCTATTCTCAGAGTGTCTCTCTCCATCTCCCTCGCCCTCCATCTTTTGCGTTCTTCCTATCTTCACCTTACCCCCCATCTCTCTCTCTTTATACCTTTTCTTTTTTCTTTCTTTCACCCTCCATCTCTCTCTCTTGCCCTCGTTCTCTCCCTCTCTCATTGGGAGACGCCTGTGGAATATAGTCATCAACATGATTTTTTTTCCCCTCTCTCTGGAAGAGGCAAAGCCTAACAAACATGTAGTCAGCTGTGCAGTGGCTCTGCCTTTCCCACAATAAAAAAAACAGCATGAAAACAGCACCTCAGCTTCGGCATCCCGCTCTTAACTCTTAAAGAGACACTTAACGATCAGTCGCGACTCTACTTATATTCAGTTGAAGCAAGTGACTCATTTGTAACAGGTAAGGTGTACATTATTTGACATGTTGCCTGGCTTACATGTATTGGTATTAACAAGATGCTGCCGGAGTTATTGCCATAAACATGACTCAGCCATGCCTCATGAACCACAGGAGGAGGCCAGAGAGTGTGGAGGAACATTCTGGGTAAACACCACTTGTGTAATGGAGACGATGTGGTTAGCTGTCCTACACAGGCCTCCACTGGTGTCCTTGTTGACCTAGTATCATAATGCGCCTTATATATGCTGTAAATCAGTGCATTTCAAAGCAAACATCACTTTTTCAAGATTGCTCTGTTTTGAATAAACATATAGCACCTGGAATAAATGTATGCATAAAAATATATGTGTGTGTGGAGGACAAAATGGTTGATTTAAAAGTCGTTATAATAAAAATACTATGAAGCTTATTAATTTAAAGCAATTTTTTAATATTTTTAATATACTGATAATGAATCACTGTAATGTTTTAAACAACAGATTTAAATTTGCTTGAATCACATGGTGGTGTAAAGCCTGGGAATGCTCAACAATCTAAAAAAAAGTGATTGTTTGTTTAAATATCCAGTGCATTCGCTCGATGAGCACATTTTTTCCTGTGTTAATGTATTTCCTATTGAAACAGGAAGTTTGGGTGGGACGTATTAAAGTTGCAATGAGCGACAGATCTCTTCTTCCATATTGTGAAACACATCTGAGCGTAACTGTAGGCCGGGGACTTCAATCCATTGATTGTTGATTGGATTTTGAAATGTAGCCATTGTACTCAAAAATTAATGTGAGATTAGCTGTCTTGTTTCAAAAGATGCACCATCTGAAGGTCACAAGGATTATAAAAGTAACAATTACATAAATGCTTTCAATGCCTCAATGACACATATGTGCTGGCATATGTGACCTCCGGAGGGCGCAGCCTTTGAAATGAGACACAGCAGTCAATTGTGAATGTGGGATTCAAGCTAAACGATTGGAGAAGTCTGGCGTATGTCACCAAATAGAAGTGCATTTTTAGTTATAAAAAAAAAGTTACAACATTTTGACAATATGAGGTTAAAAAAACACAGATACTTGTTTTATGCAGACTTTAAAGGGCTTGTGTTCCATCTTTATTTAAAGAGCTGATAACTATGATTTGCGACTTTGAAGACAGCTTGAGTTTTAGGGGTGCGGGAAATTTTAATTTTTTATAAATCATTTAATTAGACATAAATCAGTAGTACAAGAATTAAAAATAAAACTTTAAATGTGTATTTTGCTTAAACATTAAGCAGACAGACTAAAAACTGATATTTTGCTGTCTTTAAAATTTCAGAGAAACAACAAAAAAAGATCTTGGGTTTCAAGCCCAACATGAGATGGTACAGTACTAGGGGTACTCTGTAGCCTCTTAGTCTGGCTTCTTCTTTTAATAAACACATATATTTATTGCAAAAATAATTTGAACAATTATGTTTTTCATTCTACTGAGAATCTAAATATTAATATCCAGTAACAGTAATTTTCAGTTAAGTTTGTTACTTGATTTACACAGGTCTAGACAGTACAACAATCCAACGAATAGAGCCTGCCTTCCCCTTTAAGGAGCCCCCCCTTTTCCCCACAGCAGGGGGAGAGTGAGCGTAATCCTGGAACAGCGATTGAAAAAAAAAAATCCACCAGTAGACTGTTTCAAGTTCCCCCAGCAGAAACTGTGCCTGATTTGTGGCCAATGCTAGAGATGTACGAAAAGGGAGGAAAACACTAAGCGGGTAGCTATGGAGATAGACCGTTTTCCTGGCCGCTTCCTTTGACAGGTGTTGAGTAGGTTAAAAGTCTTCAAACAGAGTCCACCATGTACGCCAAAGGGAAAGGAGCTGTCGTTCCATCCGATAGTCAAGCCAGAGAGAAGTAAGTGAATTTGTGCATTGTCACATTTAGAGCAAAAACCTGCACGTTCTCTGATGCCTGCGCTGCGTTGCACGAGACGGCAATCGGCGACACTTTAACTAAGTAGTTAACTAAGCAGATTCTGTCCGGTTTGTTCGTGCAGTGTTCGTCTAGCTGTGTTGCACAGCTGTTTTGATGTGTTTTTCCTTATGCATGCTACTTGTGCTTGCTTTGGAGCAACTTTGGCGTGCATTCGTGTAGTAGATGCTACATAAAGGGTTGTACCGTGCAGATGGAGAGTTTGTGGAAGGCTTGGATCAGTGCATCATGTTGTAGATGCTTAGATGCTTCTTGTGCATGAGACGAGTCACGAGATCTCATCTTTGATGAAGATATAATCATGTTAGAGCAGCTGTACAAACTAATTTAATGAAATAGTTTGATTTGAAGAGTGAGTCTGACAGTAGAATATTTTACTTAGTTTAAAGCCCCCAGCCTTATACGTTACTGTTGTTATAAATTCTCAGTTTTCTAACATTTGTGTGATGGACCCTTTTTATAGGTTTGTTGTTAGAAATACATAAGCAGGGGCTTGTATTTTGTGCTAAAACAGGAGGAGTTGCAAGTTATGATGCTTTAACATGTGGGTAGTGTAGTTTAAACAAGGTTCCCATAAGCACTGAAAACCTGGAAATATAAGGTGACTTTAAAAGTATGATTTCCACATAGAGATTTCAATAGGAATGTTTAAGCTCTGCTGTGTTTAAACAACCGGATATAGGTCTATGTGGAGTAAAATGAGTTTTATTGTTTACATTATATTCATTCCAAACCTGGTTGCCTGTAAATGGAAATTTATTACTGAAATATCTATGATTTATTTTTTTACAGCGGTATTATGTGGTGATTATGAATGACTTGAAAGGTCATGGAAAAGTTACGAGTTAAAAAAAAATGGTCAGAAACCCTGTGTGAAAATGTATATCTAATCCTAAATCAGAGCATGTCCTCATGGCAGGAAAACTTTTAGTGGTGTGTAAGGTTGATTTTCTTATTCAGAAAATCCATAAGTGTCCGTATGATAAGTTTAGGATCATGTTATTCTCATAATCTGTATACTTTTTTAATAGTCGCTTAGGTCTGGTAGACTGCACCTGTGATCGGCTTCAGTCTTTATGTTGAAACGTCTAAATTCAGGTTGTGCTGATAGTGACCACTCAAAATGATGAGGATCAGAGTAAGACAACACACTTTAAGAAGCTTAAATAGAAAGCACGAGATGCTGGGTTTAAGATAATGAGCTGAAATCTCATCCACAGTTTTGTACTGCTCATTCATATTTGTATTATACTGAATGTTCAAGGCTTTTGCATGTCTAGAAATGGCTTGAATGAATGATGCACCTTAGCGAACGTAATTCTAGCCAAGGTCACGTTTATTTTCAGTTTGTATTCTCCGTGGTGAGGAGTTTCTACACCTGGTATAAACTTCAAATTACGACTTGTGGCAGAGCATTAAAGCACTTTAAAATCAAATTGATGAAAAACGGATCCATTGGAAGCACACCCGCCTCTGGCCAAAGGACCAGATGGATAGTGAGTTTGGCAGCGTTGATGCGAGGATGCGGCGCTTTGGTTTTTGTCTGAGAACTTTTTAGGAATTGTCACTTTCACCCTTTTCCCTTGTCTCGTGCATCTGTGCTGGGTGAATAATTGATAGGAGAGTTGAAAACATGATTTCCTAACGGTGCCTTTGTAGGACGGTTATGTGTGATTCATTCATGTTTAAAGATGGTTTTATCAGAGAGCCTCGGGCGAGATGTCAGGTGTGCTCAAGGCATACATTTGGCAGATTTCTTTGATGTGAGGACTCCGTGTGGGCTCTGTTGTGATGAGAGCGGAACGGGGGGACCCGTTTATCTCTGGTGATACATTTTAGAGATTTTCCTTTGGAGCTGTCATAAACTGTCATCTGATTTGTCCTCACCTTGGTTCACGTGTAATGAAAAATGTCACATCTCTGAGTGAACTCTTCTAAAGGGAGGTTTCATCCCAAGCGTACTTATTTACCCTCATGTCATTTTAAACCGCAATGCTGTTTATATTTACGTGGAACACACAATGGGACATTTGGAATAATTTCCAATCCCTGTTTTCCATAGAGTCAGTGGCCTAGTGACTTGTCTGTCAAGGTTCGAAAAGGTTGTAAATACGGCATAAAAGTAGTCCGTATGTCTATTCCAGGATTATTATTTTTTAGTATCATGTTATTTTTTCAATACATTTTTTTTAAATTTGTTTTTGTTTTCTTCAACAAAGATTAAAAAAAAAACATTTAAAAGTTTGTGGTTGGTGAGATTGTTTTAATGTTTTTGACAAAAGTTTGTTAAGCTCAATATCAGGTTGATCAAAAATACAGTAAAAACAGTCATATTGTGACT
Organism: Enteromius mattozi; assembly: GCA_032359235.1. Classification (NCBI taxonomy): domain Eukaryota; kingdom Metazoa; phylum Chordata; class Actinopteri; order Cypriniformes; family Cyprinidae; genus Enteromius; species Enteromius mattozi. The sequence continues at coordinate 2,176,322 of JAUMHE010000029.1, read as the reverse complement.
AGGATTAGGATTATTATCAGTGTCATTAATCAGGTTTTGGAAACCATGATAGGTATTTATTTATTTTTTTTTGGTTTATATGTTTAGAATTTTTTGAAATAGAAATCTTTTATATAAGTCTTTACATGTTACAGATGTTTACTGTCACTTTGATTGATATTTGGTTAGTCTAATGTATTATGCGTATTAGTCTTAGTAAGATTTTTTTAAACAATTGATCAAAAACTAATGTTTATGTTCAGTTAATGGAAATCTTTTGATTTAGTTGAATTACTTTTTATTTGCAATTAGAACGTTGTTTCTGAAGCTATATGATCACTTTTTTGTGAGTCATTTTTAAAATCAGATCTATCTAATCAGCTAATTCATGAAATTACTGATTTCAAATATGCCGCAGTTCTCACAACTTGATATTTTTGATGTTTATTTGAGATAAACTTAACATTTTTGTGTGAGCTATTCTTTTAATGGCCCTTTCTCTTCTCTAGAGTAAGGGGAAAAATAGCTATGACAATAGTGTTTCGCACCTGGCATTATATTGTAGGCCAAGCAATCTGACCTGTGTTTAATGTTCCCCTTGCGCGTGAGACTCCCCACAGTGCTACAAGGAGTCATGGTGAGGCTATTTTTCAGTAAGACCTTATGTTCCAGCAGTACCGTAACATCAGCTCTTTTTACCTCACTCACCTCAAAACAAACCCACCTATGCTGAACTACTCCAACATCACTGGACTTAGCTCTTCTGAACGCCTCCGATAGGCATGGCTTTCTCCCACAGGGACACCGTAGATCTGGAAAAAAACTGAGGGGGAAGGGGTTGAGAGACTTGTGGGTCGTCCCCCTGGGCATGCCCTCCAGCAGACCTCTTTTTCGGGGCTTTTGAACAGGGAGGCTGAGCTTTAAGACGGCATCGCAGGCTCCTGAGGCCCCAGTCAGTGACACAGTCTCCACCACTCCCTTCCTGTCTCCATAATATGGCTCTTTATATGTCCTGTGCTCCTCTGGAGAGAGCACACCATTTAGATTTTGCTGATCAGGTTTGGATACATTAACACCTGCTCTCAGTCATTTGAATATGTGAGAGCCTGGCATATAAAGACAGATGGATCTGAATGGTGCGTTTAAAAATAAATTCAAATGTATTGCTTTTTTAGCGGTACCTGATAGGGCAAATATCACTATTCACTATTGCTCGTACGTTTTCTATTCAGGTTGTTGCCTAATTTTGTGCTACAAACATAAACAGTATATCAGACTATGTGGCTAAATGAGCAAAGGTAGGCTTTGTTTTGTAACTGTCTTAATGTTTATAATTTATATTTTCAGCTGGTTGATCATGTGACATAACGGCCATACAATGAAATTCAATACGGTCTTTTAAAGGGATAGTTACCTTAAAATGTAAATTCTGTCTTTAATTACTCACCCTCATGTTGCTCCAAACTTGTAAGAACACAAATTAAGATTTTTTTGATTAAATCTAGGAGCTTTCTGGCTCTAGATGCATTGTAGTCTATGAAGGGCCAGAAAGCTCTTGGATTTTATCAAAAATATTTTTATTTGTGTTCCGAAGATGAATGAAGGTTCTGCGGGTCATGAGGATGGGTAATTAATGACAGAATTTTCATTTTTAAGTGAATTATCCCTTTAAGGGGCTGTTAAAAATCTATTATAATGTTCAAATTCTACTTTGGTCTCAATTATTCCAATATTTACATGCTTATGCATTGAGTTTGTTGTTAGTTCTGTACTAGTTGTTATCCAGCTGAAATTGCTGTGATTAACTTGTCTAATGAACTTGATCTAATTTATTTTGGCTTGCATTGCTTGTAGTGTCTGCTCTCACAGCCAGACAAGATGTTTCTTCTTGCCTGCACCTCAGGGTCTCGTCCCATCAGCTGTAGTTCCCTGTTCCCTGTTAAGTGTTTGGGCTTGCAAACAGGACCTTCAGAATCCAGGGGTCCTGTTCATGGCTCTTGCACTCAATGTTCCTGACAACTCTACACAAGATGCTCCTTGAAGGCACAATTGAATGAATGGTGTTCAATAATGCATCAGGGCCAGGTGCTGGTACCCTGTACCAAAGCACACCGTACCCCCCTCCACCCAGATCACATGGACCTCCCTGCCATGAAATTTTTATCAGCCCACTCCTGGGAAACCACAGTTTGATCCAGATCATCTCGCACTTCCCTCATATTTAAGCAGATGGCAGCTGCTAGATGTTTTTTTTCCAAGCCCAGAGGTCGAACTCTATTGGCGTTCCTAAACCCTTGTTTATTGTGAGGCAGGTAGTGAGATAAGTGACTAGCAAATTGCAAAGTGGTGCAGTTGTGTGAGTCATGAGTCAGTCAGTCAGAGACATGAAACTGTGGTTTTTACTTTGGAACACAAAATAATTTCAGCGTTTGTCCCCAAATGACAAGTCTCTTTTTGTGTGCTTTTACAGACAAAATGCCATGGTAGAATGTATCCGATATATTTTTGTTACAGAGAGTATGGGAGCCATTTTTTTTATATGTATTAATGTGTTAATATAACAATTGCTGTGAGAGACAGATGTACTGTATGTTCAGTTACTTATACTGTTGTGTACTTTGTTTATTTTGCAACTACCTTTTTCAGAAAATTTCTAGGGGAAAAAAAGATGTGACTATTGAACAGACTGTACATCTGAACAGACTATACACTAACTGCCTTGTTTTCATGAATGTAAAATTAAATATGGCATTTTTCCTGACTAAGCTCTTTAACAGAGCTTGAATGAGTGTCATGGGTGCCGTTCGAACGCAAGGCTTTGAAATGTATAGTGATATTCGTTGAAATGGCTTTTGCTGAATAAATAATTATGCCACGATTCCGAAAACTAACAAATTAGGGCCAATTTTTTTCTTTGAAGCATTTTACTACTTTCTCTCTCTAGTTTCTGTAACAAAACCTAGACTTTCTGACCTATTATTCTGGTATATAGCCCTATATGTTTTGCCATTCTTTTGTTACCTTATAGGGCTATAATATATTTTTTAGGGAATTTCGTTTGGCTCAGTCTTAAAGGGACAGTTCACTCAAAAATGAACGTTCTTTCATTGTTTATTCACTTTTGCGCCATTTTAAAACACAAATTGAGAAATTTTTAATGTTTAACATTGAAGGTTGACAGGAGGGTGAGTAAACAATGAGAGAGTGTTCATTTTTGGGTGAACTATTCCTTTAAAAACCAATATAAAAAAAGAAAAAGCCTACTTATGCTTTTGTTTGTCATGGCTAACAGGTAAACCGAAATGCAGCTTAAGTTTAAAACCTTACAAGTAGATATTGCTGGCTTATTCTGTAGATCCTTTAGACGGAGTTTGTTTGAACCTCTCATCCACAGTTTTATGGTCGTCGTTGACTCCCCCCTCCACCACTGTCTCTCGGTGGGAGGCATTGTCATTCCGGTCACTCTCCCGCGCCAGCGTGTCAGTGTTTGTGCAGTGATGGAGCGCTGGATCTCCTCCCTGTCTTTCATATCCAACTTTATCACAGTCATTGACTGGCTGATCAGAGGGAGCTCTCCTCTGCTATTTATGAGCCTGCCACCCTGGGTGCCTCCTTCCACTGACTCATTCACCTCCTCGCTGATGCCTGGGAAAGCTTCCTGCTCCCACACAAATACACGCTTCTGCCCACTGTATGTGCATCGGAGAGAAGGCTCCATCAGAACAGTGCTATCTTAGTATTATGTTTTTTTAATATATATAAGAATTTGCTTTTATTTTTGTATTTTCAGTTTGGTTGTATTATTATGCGATTTTGTCAATTACTACTTAGGTTAAATTTTAAATAGTTTTAAATAGTTTTTAATAGTTTCCAGTTAGTAATTATAGTGCTACAAAATTATTTTCGTGTTGTTTTCATCTAATATTTATTTTTTTTATTTTTATTTCAGCTTTATTTCAGTTAAAAAAGTTTTTAATAGTATTAGTTAACAGTAATAACCCTGCATCATACAGATTTCAAGGTAATGTCAATGGTTTTAACATGGTAATTAAATGGTGGCTATTGGTTAGCACATTGTTATGCTCTAGAACATTGAGTTGTAGTGCTCCTGTGGGTAACACTAGTTCAAATCTGGCTCATAACATTTTTTTTTCCCATTTTCAGTTTTCAGTTTTAGCTGTATTCGCACACTAAAAATCAGTGAGGTCCAAAACAACACTGGACCATATTGACTTTTGTTGTATAACAAAAAGCACCATTCCAACCACATTTTCTAAAATATCATTGGAACATGAGGTTGAGTAAATGGATTAGGTCATCTTGTGTAATTGGTGTTTAATTTGACCTAAAATGACCAAACTAGCCTATCTCTTTGTTGAGACATCAGATTTGGATGTCAACACAAGTCATCACGGAAGAGCCACTCTTGTGTATGACATTATTGCCTTACCCATGGTGGAAATAAATGTTTTTACCCCAAATACACTGCAGCCAGGCAAAAACCATGTTTCTACCAAATTGTGCCTGTCTCTGAGTGTAATTTTGCCAGGAGAGCTTTGCAGGGCTATTTTCTCTCGCAGGCTGATGGAAGAGGAAAGGATAGGAGCAGAGGGATGGTACGGTTTAAGCCCCGCGGTACACTGGGAGCTGGATAATTGCTAGCCCAAGCGGCTAAACAACAGACATAATGGATACAGAAAATGACAAAAACACAAGAACCGCGGTGGTGCCGTCAGATTGCCGTCACAACTCCAGCTATGCATGCTTTGGCTGAGCTTTCTGTTCTTTTCACGAGACAAATGGGCTGTGGAGATCAGACATGCGGTCGCTGCCGTTGATGGGTGTTTTGTGTGTTCATGTGTGCTTGTGTAATCAACAATCTCTAGTGAGTTGTCTGTAGCCACTGATTTTCTTTCTGAAACTTTTGAACAACATCCAGATTAGAGTGACAGCACACAACAGGGAGTGAAAGCCTGTATTTCTGTTCTAAAACCTTGCTGGCTGTCTACATTAGAAGCTACCTTATAAGGCAGCATTCTAATCTTATAAATGAGTGGTTTTGACACTCTACATAGGCAGATGGAGTCATCTGCAGAAAGAGCTTGACTTGGAGTTGATTTTCAAGTTTGATATTGGTGTTTCAAGAATAATGATGCAGTATTCAAATAAACATGACATTATAAACTTTTTTTTATTTTTTATTATTGAATGAAAATGTTTGTTTTTATTAGGATTTCTTCTCGCCATCTTGGAGTTATTATTTTTGCTTGCTTGCAGAGAAATCTGGGATTTTCATCTCATGCCCTGAATGTAATGCTTGTTCCTCTTTTGTTCTTTTCTAGATTAGCTTTATACGTGTACGAGTACTTGTTACATGTTGGTGCCCAGAAATCAGCACAGACCTTCCTTTCCGAGGTAAGACTCTGCTTACACACACACACACACACACACACAAACTTGAATCTCTTTAGCTTGACTTTAGTACATATTATTGTTAGAAAACGCATAAAAGCAATGATCTACCAAGTAGCTGTTTTTATAAACAAGTAATATAAATATGAATACAGTATACGCAATATAAACATACAACATATACTATTATATATATATATATTATATACTATATTATATTTTTACATTTATTTACATTGATACATTCATATTGTTATATTTTATATGATATATAAATATATTTAATAAATAAAAAAATTTTTTTATATATACATGCATGTGTGTGTATTTATATATATACATAATAAATATGTACACTACACACGTATTATGTAAACAAACTTATTTTGGATATGATTAATCGCAATTAGTTGTTTGACAGCACTAATATGTATAGTATAATATAGTTTTATATACAATATTTAAACATAACTATGTATTTTACATAATATAATGAACTACATATTTTGTGCAGTGTGTCAAGCATCGCAATACACAATTTTTTTTCTAATGTGGTGATATGGCATCATTTACAAAAGCATGTTTCCTATCAAGCTTGTTCTTTTCTGCAGTGCAATAAAATCTAAATTAAATCCACTTGTTTCATTTGAATAGGTCAGGATGTTGTGAGTCTGCACTGTACTGCCACAGTAACTTTGTTCTCGGTTTTTCTTTTTCCACATTTAAATGAGATCCTTATAATCCATTTAATTTAGCTGTTTGTGTCGGGAAATATCCTAAAACACAACAAATATTCACTTTAATAAGCGCTTTGACACTTTCGCATTAGTGTAGTGATGCATAGTTGATTTGAACTATACTGAATAGTTTGTTTTTCCCCATGTTTATACAGTCTCAGAATCTGTGGGTTCACCAAACATGCAAAAATATTAATTACCCGTCATTTAATTTCAGTTAATAGTTGTTTATGATACACCGACTGGCAGGACTTTTATTTGCCGTTTGTATGCGAGCAGTCATTTCCGTCTATTGCTCTGCTATCCCAGGGTGTTTTTCCTCACTGTTGGCTTGGCGGCATCTCTGCTGCGTTGCGGCATTGTTTCGCTGACTTTCTGCAGCACTTCTCAAAAGCACCACAAGTTGGTCAGATGTTTATCGTGCCGTTTGGCAGGCCGATGAGGTGAAATTGACTGATAATGTGTTCTTAACCTTCAGACCTGCTTCGGTAATCCACTTTCAGCTGCAGTGAACAAACCTATCCTCTCTATCCTTTTAGATTTTCTTTTTTTTCTCACTACATTTTCCTGTGTAATCATCCATATATAATTGTTATAATAGGCTAATTCTTTCCTCGCACTTTCCACGGTCAGTTCAGGTCCTTATACTCACGTATTACAGAGGAGAATGTTTCTTAAATACGCTGAGATTATGGCCTTAATGAGAGTCACCCTGGTCATTTCCACACAAGCAGAAGGGATGGAGGGTGAAAGTCAGCCCCAAGGCCTGAATGAAGTGTAGGAAAAACAGAAGCCGTGATTAATTTCAAGGGTCATGGCTTTGGATCGCTAAAGCCTGCTGTAGGTCTCCACACTGGTGTATTGACCGGGATGAAGCTAAGTAAAGACTTCCAAGAATATACGCTACTTTCAAGTCATAGCACAGTAGTTCTATTTAGCAACTTGTAACTAACAGCTGCATTGTAGATGGTGACTTCTGCAGAACACAAAAAAGTCAGGCTATTTTGAAAATCATTTCAACTGTGTTTGTCCATACAATGTAAATAAGTGGGGCCCAAAACAACACTGGACCCCATCAACTTTGGCTATATGGACAAAAATGGTTTGTTTGTTTGTTTTTTTCCCCCAAAATGTCTTCACTTGTTTTCTACAGAAAAAAGCATGCCTAAAGCATGTGTGGCACTACATGAGTACATAAACACATGAACTCTCAGAACTGCTCTGAGAGTCACTTCATAAGCATTCTTCTGTTTCTTTACAGTAAAACTATCATATATACAAACAGAAACCTAAAGGTCTTCAGAGCAACACATCAAAATAAAAGTTCAGTTTAACTTGAAGAAATCTTGACAGAAATATGTCTAAATGTAATGGTAGTATTACTACTTGCAAAATGATTATTAAAACATTATTTTTAATACAGAAAACAAACTCATGATAACACAAAGGCATGGCAGCTACATTGACCATTATCCTGTCATATTAGTCCAAAGTGCCCACTTCATTGATTTTATCTGTTTATTTATTTTCATTTTATACCCAAATCACTTTAATGCACTTCACATCTGGATTATGTCTTTTGAAACTCATACGTAGGGGCTTCCCAGAAGGAGTTTCTCCTCTCTATGACATTTTAAGCTCCAGTGTTGTAGAAGGATGTGAGGAAAACAAGTCTGCTGTTGTGGTGGAGAAAGCAGGATGATATATGGGATCTGGAATGGGTCAGAGAGCAGACTGCGCAATGTCTGACAGGAGAATGTTACATTATCTACAATCTCACAACCCCTCTTGCTTTTTTTCATTTCTTCCTGCTCACTGCCTGTTGTAGATCCGATGGGAGAAGAACATTACGCTAGGAGAGCCTCCTGGATTCCTCCATTCATGGTGGTGGTAGGTCTCATGTGTTTTCTTTATATTTTGTACATATGCTGTCTGTCTGTCGGTGTATAAGCTAGTGCTAACAAGTGTGTATTTTAAAATGGACAAATCATTTTGTTTCATTATTGATTTTCTGACATATATTAGACATGTAAATTATTTCTAACCCAGGTACATTGCAAGCTATTTCTCAGTTCAAATGTTGTGTGTTACAAAGTTACAAAATTTGCAGCTCATCTGCAAATACATAATAGTGCTTACTAAGGCGAGCATCACTGTTACTGTTATCCAGTGTTAGTTTGAGCAAACGTCTCATCATGCGGCACTCATTATGGCTGGTTTAAGCAAAAAGTTAGGATTTACTGCTTGTCACTGTATCAAATTGCACCTGCAGGGCTCCACAATATGATGGATGGATAATTCTGCCTGTCAACTTTTTAGCCTGTCAGCTAGGTACAGTTACTAGCTGGTTGTCAGATATTGTCAAATTCACAAAAGTGACTTCTGATAATCTTAGTAGCATCATTAAGAATGTGTTGAAGAATACAAATCAGACAGTAATGTTTTTCAATACATGTGTACAGTGTTTTTGAACTTACTGCTGTCTTGGAGATTCCTGTTTAATTATAATAAGTCTTAAAACAAAATAAAAGAAAATTGATGTGAGAACAAATGCTTTTATATGCATAAAAATTAATTATAATAAATTCAAATAATTAAAAAAATATATATTATAAAATATTCAGTGAAAATTATGCGTTTTTGTGTTTTGGACATTGAAAATGTGGACAGGGCAAGTTAAAATCTGAACTACAGTACTGTGCAAAAGTCTTAGTCCTATCTTAGTACTATTTTCAATAACAAAAAATGGTTTTAAGTTGGTTATTTCTATCTAAATATCAGTTTACATTTCCAAACATTATTTTTGTCATTAATTGTAATAATGCAGTGAGATTATTGTCTGAGACAAACTGAGACAGACTAAATCCAGAAGAACTGTGGCAACGTCTCAAAGATGCTTCAAAAAAACCGACCTGCAAAGCTACAGTACTGTTGAAAGTTTTAGACACTTGTGTAAAAATGCTGTAAAATGAGGAGGATTTAGTCTGTCTCAGTTTGTTCTGTTACTTCATGTCATTCCAGACAGACTGGATGATGATCAGATCAGATCTCTGTGTGGAGCACTGGCTGTTGTCAGACTCCTTGTGCAGACAATAATATCACTGCATTATTACAATCAAAAATAACTGACTTAAAACCATTTTTTGTTTGTGAAAATACTAATGGCCTAAGACTTTTGCACAGTACTGTATGTCCCAACCGAGCAAGCGAAAAAACAATTGGCGTTGAACCTTGACCTGAGTAACCAACAGTATAAATGATACAGTTCAACTGAACATATCCTCACTGTTAACTTAAAAGTGACTCCACCATAAAGAGAGAGTATATCTATTACAGACTACAAGATTGTTTGTATTCACTTTCACTGTATTGATTTTATTCTAATCCAGACTTAAGTTTGGTTGTGACACCAGCTGTCAAACTGTATGTTTAACCTGCTGCGGTTTGACCCGTGGCAGTGGGTGTATTATTGGGTCAGGCAGCTTTTACGGAGGGCACGTCTGCCCGGGCCTGGCTCTCCCACCCCACTCCTTCAGACAAAAGGCCCAGATGGTGGGGCAAAGACATGGCCCATCCCTTTTCTAAACCCTTTCCATCAACCTTTGTCTCTGCTGCTGTCCTTTGTTCCTGTTAAAGACCCCAAACACAGATTAACTCTTTGCATACCGTTCTCCCTTTGTGGCAAGTGTTTGAATCCCCCGCTGGCCCAATTTGGTTATATTCTCCTCCATTGGTAGTGGCCCAATGACAAACTGAGAGCCAGCGGGAGGCCAGGGGGTCAAGGCAGCTCACCGCTCAGTAGTAGTTGTATAGGATAAAGGGGTATGAGTGCAGACTTGAGGAAAGAACTTAAGTCATTAAACCTCACCTCCTGTGTGTTAGCGCCTTGTAACACTTTGCATGAATCTTCGCAAATGCATCAGGTTCCGACTCCCCAGTAATTGGTTCTCTGATATTGCTTGCATATATTCAGCAAGGATTTTCTATTTGTCATGATTCTGTTATTAGCCATATAAAACATGTGGATGTTCTAGTACCTAAGGTCAACGGCTGCCCGAGGGTCAGGATTATCTCGTTTCTCAAATGCAAATGACAAACCACTGTACTCCTAATAATACACATGCGAAAGAGCTCCTCACTGTAAAGTCCACATATGTATGGATATGGCTGTATTACCCCTGCTTTTGTCTCGTATTGTCTTCACCATTAGGATTTGCTTAATTGCCCCCAGAGAAGAGCTTAGTGTTTAAGAGAATCTATTAACATGAGAATGCAGTTCCCTCCAATTAGCATCAGAGGCACGCGTAAAACCCGACTCATTGTAATTGCATTGTTTTGTTCATAAGGAAGTGCCGTGACGTAATTCAGGCAAACCTGCAGGTGGTGTTTTGAGGTTAGACCATGTGTACCAGTTAACCGTAAATCTTTGATATACAGTTTTTTTGGTTTAAGAAGGGCCCACCCTTTTCCTTATAGAAAATGACAGTACAGTTTAAAGGTTTGGGGTCAATAAAACCAGCAAGGATGCATTAAATTGATCAAAACAAGTGATGGTAAAGACCTTTATAATAGATGGTAGAAAGAATTCGGGAAAAATGTGTCATGGTTTTCACAAATTATTAGGCAGTACAGTTATTTCAGTTTTTGATAATAGTAAGAAATGTTTCATGAGCACCAAATCAGAACATTAGAGTAATATGTGACATTGAAGACTGAGTTAATGGTTGCTGAAAATTTAGCTTTGTCATCACTTGTTCGAAGACTGAAGAAAGTGTACCACCCAAGTTGTCTAAAGCATGGGTGCATTTTATAGAAAATACTTAAAAAAGATGATCATAAACATATTGTTTCATGTGGCCAGGTATAAAATGCTGTGTAAAATGTGCAAAATGTTTTAGGAGATGGATTTTTCCCAAATGAATGCTAAAACAGTTTCATCTGTAAATGTTTTAAATAGAGTTGAAAAATTTTGCAGAACTCTCTTTTAACATCAAGTGAGCCAACCTCAAATTATTCAAAAAGTGGATGTGCACATATGCATGTTTAATAATACATTTTTTAGAAACTTTTTAAACTGTTTTAAACCGCTTTAGCATAATGAATAACACACATTCACATTCATTTGTGCAGTTATTGCTACTGCTGAAATATCACAATAAATTACTTTGGAATCTCCTGTAGACAGTATAATAAGCATTCAGAATTGTTTGATATTTTAGTTGGTTTCAGTTTTAATTACATTTGTGATATAATAAAAATATAACTATGGTATTAAGAAGTTTCCCATTTTGACAGTTTTATAATGTAAAAAAAAAATATATATTTTATCAAGCCATTTATCTGGAGTTTTAGTTGTTTCCCCTGCTGTTTCTCCCTCACTTCCTATCCCCCTCTTTCTTTCTCTCCCTCCATTTTCCCCCTCTCTCTTTCCATGTCTGTTTCTAGTTTCCTCTTCCCATTAATGTTCCCTTCCCCCACATACAAAGGGTCCCTCATTTTTATCCTCTCTTTCTCTCCTTTTCCTGTGTAACTTTTTTACTTGCTGTACAAGTGTTCAGGAATGTTCTTTATCCTGGTAAATATTTGCAGAGAAAAAAATTGTTAGTTTCTCTTGCAGTATCACAAAAGCAGCCTTATCAACAGGTTTCCCAATTCAGGTATATAATATCACCAAATAGTTTAATAAATATATCCTTGATAAACAATGTGTATTTTCCATTTCTTGGTGAGAGCAACAGCAGGCGCGTGTTGTGTGCTGGTGGTTAGTCTTTAGCCTTCCCGCTGCCGACCTTTTTTTTTTTCCAGGAGATTTTATAGGTTATCCATTAAATCGATATCTGAAGACCTGGAGCGATCTAATTTGGGCCATTTAAACAGGTACTTAGTTTCAGTGCAGTAATTAAAATACCATTTGGACGCAAACCTTGTTCCCCCTCCAAACAGCCCTGCAGGACCCAAAGACTCTTAATTGAGGAAATCCCTGGCTTAATTGATCTGTAACCTGCTGTTTGTGCCAAGCGGATGGAAATGAAAGAGAGTGTGTGAGTCTCAAGTTTGACTGGACTTCGTTTTTACCATGCTGGCTTTGCTTGATGTAACTTTTCTAAAAAGTAATCAAGCTCAGATGAAGTCAAACCAAATTAATAGGATACTTATAGCATGTGTATTTCATATATGTTGTATTTAAAGGTCACATTCTGTCCTGTTTCCTGTTGCAGTGTATTCTGGGATTTGTACTGTGCCGCTCCAGACCGCCGGGAGACCTGCGAGCACTCCAGTGAGGCCAAGGCCTTCCACGACTATGTGAGTAACATACAAACTTCACAGCCTTTTAGCTGAGCTTCAGCTTTTCGTCCTATGGTGATGTGTGTTGGGGTGGGGCTTACCCTCTATCTGTCGTCCAAGTTTATTGATGTGAGTGTTTCGTGGATGACACGAGGCAGGTTTGCTTACCAAAGTGTCACAGGATACGCTAAGTGAGCTGAATAGAGGTTTTTCGTGTGAATTAGTGTGTGTTAGATGCGTTATGTGTGTACATGAGTGTGTTGTTCCAGATCATATTTCTTCCTGGTTGTCCTTTTTAAAAATGCTCATGGTATGTAATTGTGTGCATTAGAAAGATGAGTATGGGATGTTTATTTCCGTTTATTTTTCCGGCAGTGGCTTTCATAAAGCAGCTGTGCGGCGTCTTGCGAACAAAGATTTGCGCGGATTCTTTAATTTGCACAGACAGACATGTAATCTGATTAACATACTGAATGCTGTGCATTCACAGATGTAATATTTCAGTAACAGTGAAAGGCATAATGAAATGTCAGTTGTTGTTGCTGGGATGCCCGAGGGCTTGAGTCAGAGCAGGAAGGATAGACGGTTGACAGTAAATGTTTGGATATGCATATGTTTGTTAAAATGAGGGTCATATAAGGGTTGTTGTTTTTGCGTTGTAATGCGATTTCAGGCAAACAGTCTGATTTTTTTTAAATGTATCCTGACTCTCCCAACCTTGGTAATTCTGGTGGATAGTGGCCATGATTTTGAAGCTCCGTAAATCAGATATATATATTTTACCAAGTATATGCTCAAAATGCATGCAATTTCTTTTTATTTATTTAATTTAAAATTATATATATTCTCCGTGGAGAAAGCTATTGGTTTTGAACCCAAAAATTGCATGCAAAAATGAAAACTTCCTGAAAATTGACTTCCCTTCAAGTCATCCAAGATGTGGACGAGTTTGTTTCTTCAGTGGAACAGATTAGGAAATTTGTTTCAGCATTGCACTCATCAATAGATTCTCTGCTGTGAATGGGTGCCGTCAGAGAGAGAGACCAAACATATTATAAAAACTTCACAATAATCCATACAACTTCAGTCCATCTATTAATGAAATTTGAAGGAAACAGCTGCATGCATGTAACAAACCAAACCTGCAAACTTGTTTCTGGCTTATTGGCTAAAACTGATAGGATTATTAATCAGCCAGTCAGTTTTTGTCCATTTTCAGAGTCTCACTTAATGATACTATTACCTGTAAATATCCTGTGATATTGATTGAATTTGTTGTGCGTGTCTGTACTAGAAACTATGTTCTAACATCTGATAAAGAAGCTTCCGAAATCTCATGGATACAAGACAAATCACATTTCTTTTCATCACGCTCGTTCTAGTTGATAATGGGATCAGGGTTAGTTCAGAGGGTCCGACCTCTAGTCTGTCTGCTGAACTTGACTGGTGACATTTATGGAGACGCCTGCTCAGTGTCAGGAGTTAAGTCAACATCTGGAAGGAAACAGAACCACTGACCAACATTTCACCGACTTGTATAAAAACCAAACCAAATATTTGACGAAATAATTTCCAGAGGAAATGTACCCCTTTTTTTTTAGATACTTTATTTAGTTTACTTTTTAATTTATTTTTCAGTTTTTCCTAATTTTAGTAAAACTTCAGTTAGTTGTCAAGCCAACATTGTTTATTTTTTCATCTAAGTTTTTCATCTAATATTTTGCATTTATTTTATTTCTAAGTTCAATCAGTGAAAATGTAATCATTTTAGTATGTAATTAACATAGGTTTAATTATGATATAATTAAATTATATGTATATATAATATAATTAAAAATGTCACATTTAGTCACAGACAGCTAAACATTATGACATAACTGAAATAAATATCTAAAAATTGTTACATCAGACCTGCTCCTTAGAGCTTTATGTACATGTTATTGATTTTAGAAAAATTGGAATATAGCTTACCAGTCAAGGACTATCTTTAGAGTTTGATTGTTGCTATGAAACTATAGGTTTTCAAGTATTCCACTGAAAAAGTCTTTTGTCTCTGTGTGTGTGTATATGTGTGTGTGAATGCATTCATGTGTGTTGTGGAGCTGCAGTATCATGTGTGCCGGTCTTGGCAAGGTCTTTGCTGCTACTAGGGTGTCCTTGAGTTCAGTGATTTATCATGTTCTTATTCTGATCCCTTTGCTCCCTTGTTGGGTCACAGCTCTGTAGAGGCCTGTGCTCTGTGTGTGTGTGTGTGTGTGTGTTTGTCTTCAGGTCTGCATTGCCCACACCTTCCAGGCTGCTTCTGCACTGAAATCAAGACAGTCAGGAATCATCTCGGTGTAAGATAATGGAATATAACGGTCTAATCCTCTAATCCCAGGAATGGTTGAGGGCTAATCCAGGGATTTTGTGGGATTGGTGTCTTGGCAATAGGGATGGAATTTTGGGACGCAACACCTCCTAAATGCCAGAGTCGTCTGTGTGCTCTTCACTTTCTGCCGGGCTAGAGTCGTAAAGCTTCGTAATGAGCATTGATTAGAAACACCGCAGACAACTCACAACAAGCTTACACCTCAGATCTGGTTGACGATCCAAGTACACGGCGTGTTAGTACTGCTTGTTCAATCAGGATGCGAACATTTTATTTCACATAATATAATGTAGTATTATTATTAAATATAATAAAAGTTATTTTTAATTTAAATTTAAAAAAATTTGTTTTTGTAAATAAAGATTTTGGTCAATGTGATTTCAACTAAAAAGTGAAATCACATGACCATCTGTCTTTAAATTCAGTTGCGACATTAAGCAAACTTCAGACAAATTTATATTTGTAATGGGTAACGATTAATCACATCCAAAATAATTGTTGATATATATATATATATATATATATATATATATATATAAAGACACACACATACAGTATATATTTTGAAAATATTTACATATTAACATGCATATATTTTTAGTCATATTATATTTAATATATAAACATATTTTTCTCAAATATATACATGCATGTGTGTGTATTTATATATACATAATAAATATAACAAGCACCCACACATATTATGTAAACAAAAACTTTTATTTTGGATGTGTTTGTGTTTCTCTGAAATGTTACGGCTTCATCTGCATAGTTTCTCTTCATATTTCTTTTTATATCCGTTTTATAATACTTGGTTTACGGCCTGTTGCTAGTCCTTGTTTTCTTTAGAATTTTCTTATTAATCTTACCAGCAAACTGGATTTTTTTTTTTAAAGGGACAGTTCACTTGGTCCCCATTGACTTGCATTGTGTTTTTTCCCCTCTACTATGGAACTCAGTAAGGGACCAGCAACTAAACGTCAACTATGCCTTTAACATTTAAACAGACCTTGCTTCATACGTATTTAGGTTCAAGTCCTGCTTGCAACATATCCCGATCACAATTGTCCTCTATCTCCTAAGTGTGTGTATATATATATATACACTGCTCAAAAAAAAAGGAACACTTAAACAACACAATGTAACTCAATCACACTTCTGTGAAATCAAACTGCCCACTTAGGAAGCAACACTGATTGACAATTAATTTCACATGCTGTTGTGCAAATGAAATAGACAACAGGTGGAAATTATAGGCAATTAGCAAGACACCCCCAATAAA
>JAUMHE010000029.1:2147890-2160156 GCA_032359235.1 Enteromius mattozi | reverse complement strand
TAGTTTTGATGCCTTCAGTGAGAATCTACCAATGTAAATGGTCATGAAAATAAAGAAAACACATTGAATGAGAAGGTATGTCCAAACTCTTGGCCTGTACTGTATATATATATATATATATATATATATATATATTAGTGCTGTCAAACTATTAATTGCATCCAAAATAAAAGGTTTTGTTTACACAATATATGTCAGTGCACTGTGTATATTTATTATGTGTACGTGTATGTATATATTTCAGAAAAATATGTTGTTTATATAGTACATATATATATCCATTAGTACACATATATATACATACTCACACGGAGACACACACATTTTATATATATATGTATGTGTGTGTGTGTGTGTATATTTAGTGTACGTATGTGTATATATACAGGTTTTTATTGTTAAGATTAGTAAATGCTGAGGTATATCAATATTGTAGTCACACAATACCATGATATTTCTATGTTATTATTCTTACCATGGTTCCACCCCACACTTTTTTTTTTTTTTATATTAGAGACACATGTGTCTATTTTCTCGAGCACTGGTTGTCGAATATTAGTTTATAATATTAGTTTTGCAACTGGTGTTGAGGTGTAAACCCCAAGTGTTTATGCGAACATGCTGGAGTGTTTGTTTACTTGTGCAGCGGGTATTGAGTACCGTGCTGAAGTGTAATACCCGAGAGAGCGTGTTGTGTGTGTATGTTTATGTTTACATGAGTACTGTTATTTAGTGGCTGGTGTAGAGGTGTGTATACCGAAATGAGCTGCTGTTTAATGGCTTGATGAGATGATGGCAGTAATCAGTGAGGAACGAGATGAGCGCTGAAAAGCTTGGTCCCTCCCTTCTCACATGCATGCGCACACACACACATACACATGCACATGCTCTCCCTACTGGCAGATGATTGACGGCCTGAGGGTTTTAATGGCACTGTAGAGGGAGAGCTGAGGTCGGAGTTGTCATGGCAACAAGGCGAAGGAGGCCTCTTTCTCCCCCTCTTCCTCACTCTCTCTTTATGCACCTGAACAGAGCCGCATCTTACTCACAGGACTGGGTTTACTCACACACACACACACACACACACACACACACACACTGCAGTTCTGGTGTCCCTCCCCTCTGTCCGCAGTATACACAGCTCTTTGTGTGTTTAAGCGTGTGTGTATGAAGCCATATCTAGCCACCGCAGTCTCTCTCTCTCTCTCTCCTCGTAAAAGAGCTGGAGCCCGAGCACTAATACTCTCTGGTCGCCCCGGGTTACGGTTCACCACACGCCCCCTGTACTGCTGTGTTAGCTGGGATTGGTTGGGTTGGCGAGGGGGGACAGAGTGTGTGTGTGTGTGTGTGTGTGTGGCACAGGGGGTGATGCTGTATAACAGCTCTATAAGAGCTACAGATCTCAGGGTGGAACAAGGAACCAGACCCTGTTCACAGACACTCATCTCCCCTGAGGATTGGATCAGTACCAGCCACCAGTATCACAATGTGTGCGTTTAAGAGCAAACTCTACCTCAGTCATCCTTCTTTCCTGCCTCTTGAATGTGTTTGTGTGTATTATGGCTAGATGATATAAGCTGAAATCTTATTCTTTTTTTCTTTTTTTTTTTTTAGATATTTTTTGATTTCTTTATAATTGTTATGTACTTTCAAAAAAGTTTTATTTTATTGATAAAATAAAAAAGCTAAAAGAATATTTAAGATTTTAATTTCAAAGTTTTAATTAGATTTTATTTCATGTTTGCGTTTGTGTATATATACACACATATATATATATATATATATATATATATATATATATATTTATATATATACATACATACATACATACATTCATATATACATATACATACATGCGCGCACACACAAACATATATATAGGTTTTTTTTGTATGAATTTTTTTTTCTTTTCTTATATGCAAAGTGTGTTTACAGATATAAAGTGAACTTGCCAATCAAAATGTAATTTTTTTTCAACTGAATTTTGAAGTGCCACTATTATGGGTTTTGAAAGATATATATTTTGTTTCGGGAGTTCCCAACAACAGGCTGACATACATACAAGGTCAAAAAACACTTATAATATGTATTTACTTTACTTTATTTGCTCTGATTCCCAAACGATTCCTTTAAACGATTTCCAAACACCTCCTTTGCGTGACATTAATCTGTGGTGATTGGTCTATTGGCCTTGTTTCCATTTAATCTCGCCTGATTAAGCAGTGTTTGTGAGCTCAGTGCTGCTTTGTGTACAGCGTTACCGGGGAAACAGCTATTTTAACACTCCAAAAGCAGCACCTGGTTTCAAATAATTAATTTTTTTTTTTATACAAACCAACGTGAAAAAGACCAACAAGTGGCTGGGCAATATGCGTCAACATGAAATGGCTTGAGATACGTTTTAAAAACAATTTCAATGATTCAGAGTTGGCTCTTTCTTTTGAGAGACAATAACTTTATACACGGTGCACTTTCGGATTTAAAACTTTGCAGGAATTATTTCATTCATTTAGAGCTGCTCACACTGCATGAAAGATAATTTTTAAAAAAAGCAATGTTTTTTTTTTTTCTTCAAGAGTTATAGTGGGACGTGGTTTAGTTCATTGGTAATTTTAGGATGGAGGCAGATCTGAATGTGAGCTTGTAGTTGTTTGTAGGAAAGGGATGGAGTTTAAGTGAACTAAATAAATAGGAGATGTCTGACATAATTTACCAGAGAGAAGTCTGTCGTTTCACCAGAAGTTAGAGTGACTGTTCATTTCATCTGGCTTTAAGATGAAAGATGCACACAAATCAGTGAATCATAGTGTTCAATTTATTAATTGAAAATGGCAGGTTGAACTAATTAACAGAAATGAATCAAACTTGACAAATCAAATAGCATTTTTCTACTGAATTATTTTATATCAGCAGCAAAATCTATGAGTATTCCACATATCAGCCTTCCCTAGTGTTTGTGTTTCTTGAGTAAAAGGGAGGAGTCGTTCTCAATAAGCTCCGCCCACTACCCCTTTGGGTCAGGTGTGTGTGAAAGAGAGACTGTGTGAGCTTGTGTATGTGTGTGTTTGAGGTCAGAGGTGGCGTAGCTGTTTGTAGGGCGGCTGTAGAGAGGTTTGAATTACAGCAGGGGGAGGGAGTGTGTGAGCCGACTGCCAGCTCTTGCTCTTTAATCCTCCCTCTCTTTCTCTTTTTCTTACTTTCTCCTTTATCTTCCCCCCTTTCCCTCCTTGTTTAGTCTCTTTTTCTCTCGTTTTCACTCACACATACACAGCCTCACTCGCACAGTGCACCTCGTCTCCTTCCATCTTCTCTCTCTCCGGTAGAACAGGGCAGACTGGCAAGCACACAAGCCCCCAGCAGTAGCAGCAGCAGCAGACTGTTAAAGAGGTTTGAAAGAGGGAACGGGGCCAACTGAGGAAAGGGGCCCCAGTCTCTAAGTGTTCCACTAGCTCAGGAGATTCCACTTGAGGCTCCTCTCGCTCTGTTTGCTTGTTTTATGCCCCTTTTACGAGGGGAAGTATGTACACAGATACACAAGAGCAGAGCTGTAGTGCAGGCGTTTTTCTGATGCAAATAAACGTCTCGTGTTAACACTCTCTGAGTTGAGTGTGCGGGTTTAGGGAGAGTGATCTTCTTGTGTAAATGCACACTGATACTTAGCATTCTGTTTTAAAGCCGTGTAGCGAAGTTGTACAGCTAAAAGCTTTGTTTGCTTTAATTACACAAACTGCAATATATCAAATTCTTTATAGTCTGAGTTGTATTGTGTCTGCTCGACTGTTGTTAAAGCATTTGTCTTGTAAGACAATTGTTGATCGAAAAATTCTCCTGCTGTATTTAGTTGTTTTACGTTGTCCTAAAAATGTTTACCTGATCGACAAATGCAATAAATATTATTACAATTTAAAATAACATTTTTGTTTTCTTTTCAGTAAGCATTTTATTATTTTTTTAAATGGCAGGTATTGTTATGATGGCAAAGCTGATTTTTTTTGATTTGTACAAAAGATTTTATTGTAAAAAATTTTATAAGTTTTTTTTCAGGATTTATTGATGCATTGAAAATTAAATAGAGCAAAATGTATTTGAAATAGATTTTTTTATATTCCATAAAACATGTAAATATTCCATATAAAATCTCTAAAATAATCTATATATAATTGCTGTTAAATGATTAATCACATCCAAAATAAGTAAGTCTGTGTACTGTTATTATGTATACATTTATGCACACATACAGTATATATTTTGAAAATATTTACATTTACATGTGTACACATTTATGTTATTATATTATATAAATATACATAATATAGTAACACACCCTTTTTTTCCTTAAATACATACATTTAAATACATAATAAATATATACACCAAAAAGTGTAATTAAAAACCTTAATTTATTATGGATGCAATTAATTATTTCACAGCAATATTATATTTTAATATTGAGAACAATTAATGTCAATGATTTTTATTTAATTTTTGTAAATATTTAAACTAAATGTATTATTTTATCAAAATAAGTTATAAAAATAAATGAATCTCTCTTATTTACAAATGAAAAAAGGTATTCTCTGTCAAGTTTTTTTTTTTAAACATTCAGAACCAAAAATGAAAAAGAAATTTAACATAAATGCCATGTCAAAAATAGCAATTTTGATTTAAAAATGAACTAATATGATTTTCATCTACACATTCTGTATGTCCAATATTAATTGGACATAATGGAGACTTATAAATGTACTGCATTACAATCATAACTCAGATATCAGCATCAGATGCCATATTGTTATTGATGAACCAAACAATGCATTATAAATCATGTCATGTCAAAAACAAAGTAGCATTGGTGTAATATTAGTATTGTATCAGGGTTGTCTAATATCTGTACTAACTTGTTCTCTCTATCGGTTTCCCAGAGTGCAGCAGCAGCCCCCAGCCCCGTAATGGGCAACATGCCCCCCAATGACGGCATGCCAGGTGGACCCATGCCCCCTGGTTTCTTTCAGGTAAGCACAGCTGGTTTCATTCTCTTCCCTGCCTTCTTATTCATTCATTACCCTGTCACACCTGCGCTCCATTCGTTCATATATTCATCCATTCATTCACTCACTCTCTCTCTCTCGTTCTTTGTGCGTGGGCTGCTGGTGGGTCTGTCTGTGGCTGTGGGCGGCTTGACAGCAGCCTGGAGCTCTGCTGTCTGTGTGAGATCATTCTGAACTTCTGTTTTTTGCACACAGTATTATTCCTCACCGGTAAGATGGAAGCTCAGAGCATTAAATGTTAGTGGAAAGTAGCTGTAGTTTCATTTCTGGAGCTGTATTACACTTCCCATCTCAAGTTATTGAGACTCTAATAGTTACTCAACAGCTAATATATGGAGTTTGGATGTTAATACGGCTCCCATAACGAATCATTGGAGCAAGTTGCTGCTGATTATCAATTAACTGTGTTACAAAACATTTAACTGTGACTTTAAGAGAGAGAAAATGAATGAATGGGGTCTTCACTCTTCATATTTTGTTGTTGTATTATTTTTTCCCTGCTAAGCTTTCTCCTATTCTTTCTTCATCAATCCTCTATCCATCTGCTTGCAGCTTTATTCATTCCATACTGCAGGCCGTGTTGTGTTCATGAGGGTGCTGTGCTTGTTAAAGGCAATTTGGGCATTTACATATTTCTCTCTCTGATCAGTTTCTTTAAGTGGATGGCCTTCTTTATCAGTAACACAGCAACATTGAAGTTTTTATTACTAGATTTTATTTGTTCTGAAGAAAATGCGAGTGGAGCTCTACTGTGGAAATATTGCTGCCCTTATGTTTTGCGGTTGCTAAGGACTTCTAAGTGTTTTTAATGGTTGCTAGGTGGTAACTTGTTGGCACATGTCAAAATAAGCCAAGTCTTTATGATATTCTGTTCCCTAGATATGGTCCCTCCCTTCATTCTCATTTATTCGCTCATTTTAGCGTCCGGCAGATGAAAAGTTCTTCTCAAGCCACTCGATTTGAGTTGCTGTACGTGTCTGTAGTACAAACAGTGCAGAAAGTTGACATTTTTAGTAGTGATGCATGATATATCGGTAGCATGCTATCATCTGTTCTAGAGTTTTTTTAATGTTTACTTTTAGTTAACGGGACTGGCTAATATTGGATATTAAATTATTTATGGTGATTTCTCTTAGTTTTATGTTTGGATTTTCTTTGCTGTCATCTAACCTAAAGTTTATCTTTAAAAACACTAATAGCAAATGTCAAAATTAATATGAATTTTCACACTGTACATTTATAATGTTGTGATCCTTAAACTACAGCATTTACGCTTTTATTAAAACATTTTTAATTGTAGCTTATTTGACAAAATATTTTTGTTTTCTTACATAATTTTTCTATACTATTGGCTATTAGCTGATAATAATTTACAACTTATTAGTGACAGTCCATATTTGTATATGGGTGTATTGCTAATTATTGGTGGCTTCTAATTATAAGTGCTCAGACATCAGTTTTTCATCAAAATTTCCTCTACTTGTCATGAGGTGGAGATTTAGATTATTTATTGCCTTTTAAAAGCATTTTAATTTCCATTTCTGTGTGTTTACATGAAACATCACAACCACTTGCATACAAGCACGGACACACGTAGCCTCGTAATCAAACATGCTTGTACACATCCACAGCCTTTCCCATGATGCAGCGGGGGTGGTGGAGCGTTTGCTCAGTGATGGACAGGTCTGGCATTTGGCAGTGTTAGTGATAAGGCAGAGCCGAGGGAGGAGACGCTTTCGACCGCTGTCTGGAATCACCGCTGTATGGGGAGGGAAGGGTTAGGAGAGCAATATAGGGGAAAGGTTTGAGAAGAAGGAGGGAGAGGTGCGGAGGAGTTTTTTGGAGAAGCAGAGGAGTGCTATTTATATCAGCTCAGCGCTGAGGGAGAGAGAAAAGAGGTGTGAGGTGTTCTGGCGCGTTTGAGTGTGTGTGTGTGTGTGATTGCTGCTCCTGAGATTAGTTTCTACCACATCATTGAGAGACCAGGACTGTGTGGGTTTTGGTTCATTCATCTGTTTAGGAGAGATGCACAATATAGAAATTTAAGCTCATACTGTTAATACTTTTCATAATAGCTGAGATTATAATATGTGCGATGGTGTCTGTTTATTAAATAACAGTACGTCAGTCTAGGATTTTATATGATTCTAGTAAAATTGGGAATTAAAACAAAAATAATATTAGAAATAATTTTACCAAAATAAATAAATCTATCACACAGTCTATCTGTTTTTTTTTTTTTAAGTACATTGGTGTACAATGTAAATGTGATGTCTTAAAGTCTTTAAAATGCTTTGCTTTTTTCATTTTAAGAGCACATTCAATTCAAAATTTTGGGGTGGGTAAGATATTTGTGTTTTCAGATAAATGAATAATGTTATTCAGCAGGAATGCATTAAATCGAAGACATTTTATATTGTTAAGCCATTCGTTTTTCAGATAAATTCTTTAAACTTTATATTCATTAAAAAACTGAAAAAAGCTTCTGTTTTTAACATTGATAAAAATAAATGTTTCTTGAGCACCAAACCCACAGTTTAGAATAATTTCTGAAGGATCATGTGATAATGAACTTTAACTTTAATAATGGTGGCTGAAAACTCAGCTTTGCCATCACAGGAATAAATTACATTAATTAGAATAGAAAATGTAAAATGTATTTTAATTTGAAGATATTACTGTTTTTACTGAGACTTCTTTCAAAAACATTCCAAATCTTATTCTTTATTTTATTATCAAGTTTAATTGTGATGTCCACATTTTCCATATATGATTTTTTTGTGTGTGTATGTATTAATGTATGTAAAGAACAAGTTATGGTATTGCCTGCTTCCAATATCTATCTAGTCACACCAGTCAGGATAATAAAAAAATGCAGATATTTGCCAATATGGTCACAAATACCCCTGATTTTATTGTATAGGAAGTCAGGTGGAGTGGAAGTGAATGGGTGTTACTGAAGGACCAAGCTTGTTTAGCAGAGAAAGGCAGACAGCGAGCAGCAGAGTGAGCACTACCACTGCTGTGTGTGATGAGGTGTAATGAACAGTCATGACCTCAGTGCTACTGTGAGTTAAAGAGGCCTTGAGCATCCCTAGACCCCTCTAATCCTTCCCTCAGACCCACTCTGAAAAAGGCAGGCAGCCAGGGAAAACACTCTCTCATACACACACACACACACACACACACGCTCATGTATTCCTGTTGTATCGGCGAATGGTTTCTGGGACAGTCAGTGGAGCAGCTCTCATGCCAGACCCCGCAGCGATCCTCTCTCACAGGGAGGTCAGAGACGGGTCATGGCTAAATCGGAAACAAAAATCTCCCAAAACCAGCTCAAAAAGCCCTTACCTAAGCTGCAAGTGTTTATCGGTACACATAGTTCATGCATGTGTTTATAAACAGGCTGCTTGTATCACTAAATGAATGTTGTCCCACGCAATTCTATCAACCTAGCAATGCTTTTTGAATTGAATTTTTTTCATTTACTCACCCTCATGTTGTTCCAAACCTGTAAGACTGACTTTTCTTCTGGAAAACATAAAAGAAGAATCAAGAACATCGGTAATCAGTTTCCACGCCTTTTGACTTCCATAAAAGATATTTTGAAGTATGTTGCTAAACAAACAGTTTCAAGTCCCATTGACATCTATAAGAAACTAGTTCTCATTAACTTTTATATGAAGATATTTTGAAGAATTTTGGCAACCACACAGTTTCAGCTCCCATTGACTTCGTTAAGAAGATATTTTGAAGATGATAAGACATTTTGAAGAATGTTGGTAACCAAAGTTTCGTGTTCTAATGACCTTCACAAAAATTTAAAATGAAGTCAATGGGACCCGAGGAAGTTTAGAACGTTCCTCAGAATATCTTCTTCTGTATTCTGCAGAAGAAAGCAAGTCATATAGGTTTGTAAGGACATGAAGATAAGTAGATAAATAACAAAACTGTGCTGAAAAAAGTGGCCAGCTGTGTTTGTGTATCAGAGCATCTTTACTAACTGCTGCTATAGGCCACTTGTCAGACTCTGACTGTGCTGTATCTCTTTCAGTTGTGTTATTTTTGTTGCCGTGGGTGGGTCAGTGTTGCACCCTGGGCAGATGTGTTGTTCTGCAGCTGCGGTCTATGTGGCAGCTCTGGTCATCAGCGAGGAGATTTCCGGTCGTGTTGGATGGATGGTTTCCTCAGCCGCTCTGAAACCAGCGGGAGGGCTTGTCTGAGGTCTGAGCACTGGCCAAAGGTCAAGAGGCAGTAATAAGTGCGGGTCACAACCACATACACAGACTCGACAGGGCGATGAAAAAACTACTGAAACAGCCTCTTCTGCCGCCTCCCTCACAAGATTTTTTTTAAATCCTTTTGTTTAGTCGCCAAACTTCAAAAATGATCCATGGGCATCAACGTGTTTCGCATTGAGATGTATGCATCTGTTTACTGTATAGCCAAAAAGTAAAGACATTCACATATGAATATTGTTGCACTTCTGTGAGATCTGTGAACTCATCTATTTGTGACAGCTTTGCTTTGTTAACACTGCCCCCGAGTGGTCAAGAAGAGCTATTGCAGCTGTCCTGCGGCCGTCATTCAGAGTGGATGAATACTGTCAAACTAACTGCCCCTTTAGGGCCTGGGAATGGAGATTGAAGTGCTCTCTGTTGATAGCCATGCCAGTAAGTGGCAGGTTATTATCTTCTGAAAGGTGTTGGAAGTGATTTTTAGATATCGCTGTTTTGAGATCCTTCCCCAATGAGGCAGGACTGCATTGTGACCGTGATTGGATGAACATTTCTGTAGGGACACTAATATAGATGCACAGGACCCATAATGCCATATGTTTCGCACTTAGGCTTGTTGTTCAGGGAGGCAGAGGAAAAGAAGCAAAGCTCCTTTGTTGTTTGTTAGTTATTAGTCATATAGTCTCATGTTCCTAACAGAACCATTTTGGACTTGAGCTCAATGGCCTGTTGATCATTAATGAACACTAATGGAAGCTTGGTGCAGTAGTTATATGGAGTAAAGGGTTTAATATGACACATTTCGAGGAAATATTTCTCCAGCGTACTGTACATGAACAGTGATGGTTTCTAAACTGATTTTACTTGTTTTAAAGAAAATGTGTGTGGCGTTTCTCATGCAAAACTTGCTATCATGGTACAAGAGCCTTACTTTGCGTTTGCTGAGATGACCTGATTGAGTGCATATTTTTTCTTCTTTTTTTCTTTATTGTGTACTTTGTTTTTTTAACCTATTGCAATATTTTATTTGATTTAATAATATTGGTCAGTATTGAATTGTGCCTTCTCATTCTCCTTAATTTAATTTTTTTTACACATCTATTCTTTCTACAACTAATCATTTAAATCAACTTAAATGTAACCTCTAGCAAGTCTCAGAATGAATATTATTTTTTCACTCTTACATTGAAATGTTGTGATTCTTAAATTCAAGTTTTGTTGCAATTTAATATGAATATAATATGTATTTATAAAATAATACAATTTTAGCACATATATATATATATAACATTTTAAATATAAAATATTTAGATTAAACTATAGCAGTTATATGAAAATAATTATCTAGTTATCAATGTTTCGATATTAGTACATTCACTGATTAGGATTTTCTGTTATGATTGTTAAATG
Source organism: Enteromius mattozi (assembly GCA_032359235.1). Taxonomy (NCBI): domain Eukaryota; kingdom Metazoa; phylum Chordata; class Actinopteri; order Cypriniformes; family Cyprinidae; genus Enteromius; species Enteromius mattozi. The sequence continues at coordinate 2,149,460 of JAUMHE010000029.1, read as the reverse complement.
TCCCTCAGTGCTGTTGAGTTTATATGGTTGGTGTTAACTTTTTTGTAGCCTGAAGTATGAATTTGCTCTCACTTCTCAGTCTCAAACACGTATTTCTTCTATAGAATTTTGCCATATTGTGTTGAGAGCTTTCTGCTTGCAGTATCGGTTGTTTGATTCTCATAAAACTGTTCATCGAACTCTACACACTAGCGTTGGATTTCCTCACCAGTATTTAGCACCTAGTGAGTGAGTTTGTGTCTTGAGTATTAGACGTTTGTGTTTGTGCAAGGGCTTCAGCAGCAGCAGCAGGCCTCACTGGAAGGCCGTCTGTGCATCTCTCATCTCCCTCTTCTCTCTTAAAGGGGCCTCCCGGCTCGCAGCCGTCACCACACGCACAGCCTCCCCCACATAATACCAGCAACCCCATGATGGGACCACACGGCCAGGTAAGACACACAGCAACCCTTACACACACACATACACACCGTGTCCTTGCTCGCACACTCGGTATACACACGGTCACACTTGCACACATGAGAACTGTTGGTGACGCTGGCAGCAACTCACTTGGGCAAGATGAATGGTGTAAATTACATGGTTATTTATAATTCTCTGCATTTTTAAAGTCCTCTTCCTTTATACAGACATAGAAACACACATCCTATGTATGGACTTTTATCAAAAAGGAAAGTTAATTTCAGTTTCATGTTTTAAATCAGTGTGACTTTCTATCTGTGGATCACAAAAGTAGAAATTTTGAAGAATTTGCTGGCTAATGTTTCCATGGAATTGAAATGAAATGGGACTGAAGTTTTAAAAAAGAACGAACAAGTAACAGACGTATGACAAAAGTGAGTCGTTTAACTCTTGTGCTATATTTGAAGTTAGTTTTATTAAGAAAGAAATACAGCAGTTAAATTGTTATTGACTGAACATCTTAATATCTGCCCTAGTGTTCATAAAAGAAATATCAATATCTGATTCATGAATAAATTCTTTTGAATCTGACACTATTGTCTTGCAGCAGCTGCTTTATAGAAGAATTTGGATTTACCTCAATTTTTTCCTTTTAGTTCTGTGAAGATGCTTTGAAACAATCTCTACTGTATAAAATGCTTTAAAATCAAAGGTGACTTGACTTGATCTTTTCAAAGAATCAGTTGATCTAGTTCACAAAACTGGCTGGTCTGATTCTTGAGACTTTTTAGGATTTTTTTTTTGTTGAATAGAACATTCAAAAGAACAGTATTTATTTGAAAGGTTTAGAATTTTTTTTGTAACATTATTGTCTTTACTGACATTATTAATTATTTATGTACATTATCCTTATCTTTACTATCACCTTTTTGGTGCTTGAAAGCTTAATTCCCCATTCATTAGAATTGTATGGAAAGGAGAAGGCAGCACAGTATAAAAGTCATAGAGGTTTGTAATGGTAATGAACATGTAATTTTTAGACTAAATACAACTGAAAGCATGGCTGTGAGGAATAGAAGAAAAATTCAATAAGTTTCTCATTTAGCCAAATCTGGAAAGGTTGTAAAAGAAAATAATAATAATAATTTACGTTAGGAATGTAAATCCATCC
>JAUMHE010000029.1:2126912-2147790 GCA_032359235.1 Enteromius mattozi | reverse complement strand
TAGAACTTGCACAATTGGTGGCTGACTAAATACTTTTTTCCCCCACTGTGTGTGTGTGTGTGTGTGTATATATATATATATATATATATATATATAGTAGGAATATAAATTTCTCTTCTGCCAATTTAATGTAGGCCTATTCCTGCTGAATGAAAAAAAATCATTAATTTTTTTTTTAAATAAATAAATAAATGAAATAAAAGAAAATCCAAACTTCAAACAATGCTTTATAATGATGGCTATGGTAAGCACAGTGGGATTTAAAAGTAGTATATAAAAGAAAAAAAAGCACATTAATGCTTTTTTAAAATGTATTTGTTTTATTTCAGCAAGTCTTTACCCCTCAGAATCATAAAAAATAATATTTTAACTTCAAAGTAGATTTTAAATCACATTTTAGACTTTTGTAGTTCACTGTATTTATCTTTTTTGACATTTGGACTTATTCCAGTGTACATATATTTATTACTTGTTACATTTCTATTCAGTTATACCAAAGTTTTTCCTAAAGTAAGCCTCTTCTATTGCATAAAAGTGCAGATTCTGTCTATTTTTTTAGAAAATAACTGTTTGTCAAGATCAATGTATATTTAATTAATGTAAACTAAAAAACTTTTCAGTAACTAGACTAAAACTAGACAATGCTTTTGAAAATAAGTAAACAGGATCTTGTAATTGAAAGGCTCCCTTTCCTACAGTCACCACGGTGCATTTCCTCTCATTAATTGTGAAATATCTGTCCTGCATTGTATTAATGTTTTTGTATTATCATGAATCCCAGTTCATTTGTAGTACCTTTTGGAGTTGTTCTCAGCTTGTGCCAGAGATGCATCAGTTTAAAATTCAAAATGGCGACACGCAGCTACAGTATGCAGCTCTTCTGTGAACCAACACAACAAAGTTCCCTCTTAATGATCAGCCAAGAGAATTAATGAGACTTAAGTTACCTTTTACAGCAGTCGAGAGACAAGAATTAATATTCCTCTCTCTCTCTGCCTTTCTCTCATGTGGTTCATTGGTATGCTGCTCTATGGTGGAGTTGCTCAAGCCGTTAATGACATTATGAATAATGGATGCTACAGCTCAATAAAACATTTGGCTTGATTTAGCCCAGATGCAGTTTTAGTGCACAGTGGTTTGATCCAACTATATGTGGTTCCTGATCTGAAAACCAGTTGTACAGGTGATACATCTCAAAGTCTGGTGCTGCTCAGACAAAATCTCAGAGGTTTCTGTGCATACATAAACGCGGTGGAGGGAGATGAAATTGATCGGATATGTCAGAGAATGACCCTCTCTGTAGGAAATGATGCAGCAATTTGTTCACATTTAAATCTTAAGGTAATCCCATTATTCAAGGTGTCTTTGATAAAGGATTATTGCTCACTTTTCCGACAACTAAAGTGGGATCTTTATGGAGTGCATTCAGTTAAAGCACGTAAAAATTACTCTACCACAACAGTGTTTAATGCTTTTACTATGGTAGTTTCTTTGATCAGATGTGAGAGTTTATCATGGGGTCATTTTGTGTCAAACTGTTTCAATTAAAGTTTTAAAGGAGGGCAATTCATTTTTAATGCTTCTCATTCAAGCTCTTGCTAAATGCTGTCTCAATGCTTCACACCAAAATGCTCACAAGTCTTTCTTGCTTTTAAATTATGACCAATGATGTAAATGCCATTATAGATATTTAGATAAAAACCGGCTGGGAAAAGAACCTGCTGAGAAACAGAACTGCTTGAATAAATGCTACACTATGTATGTATGTGTGTGTGTATATATATATATATATATATATGTATGTATATGTGTGTGTATGTATGTATGTATGTATATATATATGTGTTATATTTTTCAAAATATCACAGTATTACCAATTTTGAATGAAAAATAATTTTAAGTAAATGACTTGTGTCTTTATTGTTAGATTACAATATTAAATACCATGTCCTAACCAGCCACAGGAAGTGATGAAACATTTTACAGTCACTTGATTGGTTGGCTCCGCCCACACTAACTGACTGGAACAAAAAAAACAAAAAAACACTCCTTATTAATATTAAACATGGTTGAGGAGAGCATGCCTGTTCAGAGCTCGGAATTATTAATTTATTTATTTTATTGTTGGAAATAAACTTGTTCTGTGAATGACTAATTTGTTGTTGAAAACAAATATGAGTGTCTGCATGTATACTTAAGTTTAGATGGTTTGCAAAAATGTATATCATCCGTCGTAATATGAAAATAATCGCTGAGACACTGGCGGAGTGAACAAGGCTTGTGAGAGACCTCAGAGTGAAAGCGCGCCATGTTGCCAGAGCCAGCTAATATTAGCCTCTTTGGATTTGTCTTTTTTCACATAATTTGACACTGTAGGAAGTAAATAAAGGGGGAATTTTCGGTTTAGGTTAGCAATATGTTTATTTTATCTTATTTACAAAATATTTAAGCCAATTTCTTTCTTTTTTTTTTTCCACATAGCAATATCTGGCAACACTGTGTTGCAGGCACAAGCTGACAGCAATCAAAAAAGCACACTGATCTGTCATTTCTGCAGGATACCATATTAGGTAAGGCAAATGCAAAAAACAAACAAACAAGCAAACAAAACATGATATTATCTGTCAGAAATTTTAATCAACCCTATCAAAAAAGGTAGCATTTAACACACAGATCTGTGGAACAAGTAAGCCTACTGAATGAATGAAATATGCAAACAGCCACGAGGAAGTCTATGCTATTTTATTCAGTATATTAGTTATATAATTTATGCAAAACATTCATAAGAGCACTAGATGAAGTTAATAGATAATAAACAACTGATAAAATGATCCACTCCTAACCTACAGTAAAGTATTAATAAATTTTGATGCAATAAATATGGTATAATATTTGTGTTCATCCCTCGAAAATAGAGAAAACATATTTCATGAATAACATCTACATGTCCTCGGGAGAGGGCTGATTGTGAAAAAAACATATTGACAAAAAAAAAAAAAGGTCTGATAAAATGCTAAATCTAAAGAAGCTTGTCAAATTGTGACAGGACATGGTATTAGAAAGAATGTTTAATGTAAAACTGAATGTCTTTTTGAATCAGCTGAACACCACTACATATATTTTGTTTATCTTTTCATCCTGATAGTCCCCAGTTTTACCAAAAGCAGCACAGAGAGAGACACAGAGGCAAGCTTTATTTGCTACAGCAATCCTACCAGCAACAATTTGCTTCTATGTTATCAAGGTAACCACCTTGAGTTCACAAGCTAGTAAGCATTTCCCTCTTGTATTTTCAAATGTGTCAGTTCTAGATGCCCCAAGTGTGAACTTGTCTGCTCCACCGATGACCCCACATCAGCCCGTCTCTTCCTGGCAGACCGCTCAACGCCAACCACTTGCACTCTCACCATGGCTGAATGACAAAGTAAGCTGTAACACACTATATTCAGACTCATGCATTCTTAATTCAAGGCTGGAAGCTGGAAAGTGGTGCTTTTGCGAACACAGAGAGGTGTTGGAGAACACATAGAAAACTGTCTACTAAGAGTCAGGCCCAAGTCAAATCATCTGAAGCCTTTATCCCTGCAGTGCAAGCTGCATCTCCTGTGAGTTTGCAAGCTGGCACAAAAAATACATTTCTTTCTTGGCAGAAGTTAGCATAAATGGGCAGAGCGACAAAAACGGTGGTCCCACACAAGGACCTCTTAAACAATCAGCCAATATCACTCAGCGCTCTATTGCCATAAATCTGCTTTTTGAAGCCAAACTGGAAGAGCGACCCGATAATCAACTGAGCCTCCAGCAGGCTAAACAGACTGAGAGCTCAGTGCACTGCACAGCTCCATTGAGATGTCCCGGGCACTGCCAAAGTGCCTTATTCTCTCAATCATCATTCAGTCCATTGTTTCCAACAGGACATACATAACAAATGAAATTCATAAGGATTAAATTAAGGGGACAATGATGAAAAGCTGCTTGTGTGCCCATGAGGTCTATACCTGTGAATGGCTAAAGCGCAGCTGATCTGCTTTGCAAATAATACTCCCACCACTGGCATTTCAGCTTTAAAAGGCAGTTTAAATATAGATCAGCAGAGTACTTTTTATTGCACAGATGTCATCACTAAAATTCACAGGGTCCAGGATAGCATTTTTATGGGCCAATGAATAAGCTATGCTATAGAGGACTGAAGTGGGTCCCACTTTGATCATCACTTTCATTCAAGATTTGATTTTACATTGTCATGTCATTTTCATGACAACTCATATATTAATTTTACTTATTATTTATGATGTGTATTTAATAATATACGCTACACTGAAAAAGATAACTAGGATTATTGTGTAAAAAAACAAACATTTATAAGCATTATTTAAGTAAAATGTATAAACAAACAGTCAATACAGTTTACTGGGAAATTCCAAGTAAACTTTACTTGAGATTTTCTAATTAAAGCTACAGTTCCTGGTGTTTAGTTTTTACTTGGGAATTCTATTAAAATTACTCACATTTTCTTTTTTCAGTGTACTGTTCAAAGTTCAGAGGTCTACATTTTCAAATATGTCTCTCTTATGCTCACCTTGACTGCAATTATTTGATCAGTTTATTTGGTCAAGAATACAGTAATAACAGCAATACTGTTCAAAATTCAATTTTTGTATTTTAAAGCTGAATTTTCACCAAGAGTTCTCCAGTGTTTAGGCACATAACCCTTCGGAAATCATTCTAATATGCTGATTCGGTGCCCCCCAAAAGTAACATAAAATACATAAATAAATAAATATTCTTATCAATGTTTACACCCCCCCCCCCCTAGGATTTTCAGGATAAAGTTAAGAAAAGCATTTATTAGACATATAAATATTTTGTAAACATGTCTTTACTGTCACATTTAATTGGTTTAATGCATCCTTGCTGAAATAATAATATGAATTAGTATTAGTATTTCTCCTGTCCTTTCATGCTGAGTTAATTAAAATATTGTATTACTTTATTATAGATTGATAATTGCCATTAGGAATAATAGGAATTAAAAAAACAGAAAAAACAACTGTGAATTTCCAAAATGCAATATTTCATCCATTCGCAGTCATGCTAAAAGCAAATTTCAGGTCAGTAAAATATCTATATCTGTTTAGTCAGCTGAGTAACTGAAAGGATGCTGAGGCCACATATAAATTATGATTACGTAAATGCTCTAAATGTTCCCTTGTGGAGGTCTTCATACAAGTGAATTACAGGTAGTAGATAACAGAAAGAGTGTAAAATAAAACTCAGAAACATGTGCTAAAGCTTCACTGATATGTAGCCCATAAGTAAATATTGCCTTAATCTCTTGCCAGCCAATTATAAAGGGGATTAATTTTCTTTTCATTTTGCAAAAGCCCTGAGTAGTGTAATTTTCTAGGATGTTATGAGTCATTATCGATATTTTCCAGTCTAGTTATTCCCATAAAAAGGGGGTTGATGCATGCCAAATGCATTTGCATGTGACTCTAGTGTATGGCAGGAGGGTAGGAATAATTGAGCAGGCCATATAGTTCATTCCCTGAGTCTGTGAGAGACTCAGCATCTCTGTATTTAGCTGGGTCATGTATACGCTGGCTCTGTACCTCCTTGTCTGTGCTAATGTGCTCAATGAATGTTTAATTGAGAGGAATGATAGTAAGCTGCTTTTGCGGAGGTTCTTGACATGGCAGGACAAAAATCTCTACAGGACTCAGCAAAGCTCACGCAGGTTGTTGCTGAAGTGGCATACGCTGGCCTGGTGGGTAGTGTGTTTGTGTGCAGGAGACCAGAGTTTGAATCCAGTTAAGGTCATTTCATTGCCACCTTTTTGTTGTCTTTTTGTGACTTTTTTATCTCAAGAAGTCACAAATTCTGCTTAAAAAAATTATTTGAAGTTAATAGTTTGACAATAATAAGACAGTGTGATAATAATAATAGCTAATATCAAGAAGTGTGACATCATAGCTCACACAAATATTAAGAAACAATTATTTTTTAAAGCAACTAAATAATAAAATATACTATTAATATGTAATTATATTTAATATTAAATATTTTCTATATAATGGAAATTAAAAACAGTAAATTGTCACATTTGAATTTGTGCACTTTAAGTTAGGGTTTTTATTTATTTATTTATTTAAATTTTCTATATGGAACAGTTTTTGTTTCAGAAGCATGTCTTACATCTGTTCTAAAGTTTGGGATCATTATCATTTTTTTTAAAAAGGAAATTAATAGTTTTAATCAGCAATAAATTGATCAAAAGTGACAGTGAAGCCCCACAACTGTTGTGTTAATGAAAACATAATATAATAAGAATAACACAAAATGTTTCTTGAGCACCAAATCAGCATATTAGGATTATTTCTCAGGATCACATGACACTGAGGACTGAAGTAATGATGCTGAAAAGTCAGCTTTGCCATCACAGGAATACATTACATTTTAAAATATATAAAAATGGAAAAGGTTATTTTTCATTGTAATAATATTTTACTGCTTATTGTATGTTATTGTAGTGTAGTGTGAATACATTTTATTTAATAGTGAAATATGTGTTGTGTGTTATATGAACTGTATTTACTATCTACAAAATATATAAATTTCATAGTTTAATATTTATGAAGACTTATCAGTTAAGTGAAAGCTTTATCAAACCACTTAGGCCCTGTCCTGAAAAAGCTGCTCCTCAAAACCCGCTTCTCTTGAACAACAGGGAGGCTTGGGATAGAAACACACACCAACCATGTCTTTGAAGAACCTACAGTGTTCAGTAGCTGTGAACAGAGCTCAGCACAATACTGATCTGTATGGGAAAGTGTCACAAAGGAACAAAGAGCCATGAAAAAACATCTGGACTTTGCTGAAGGGCACAGTAGTGATGTGGGAAATGACTTTGTGGACAGATTAGATCAAGATGTTATCAAGAAGCTGTGTGTGTAGGGTGCTAAGCTAACTCTGCATACTTCACAAACACTAGTGGGGCACGTTGTCACTATGTGAGTTTAATGAAATGTTTTTGTAAAATGTTACATATTTTGAATTAGATTTTATTTAGCATTTTAATATTTTATACTTTTTATTACATATTTTATATTAAAATTTTTAAATCAATGTTTTTATTAATGATTGCCAATATAGGTTTTAATTAAAGATAAAGTAACCCTAATAGAAAGTAAAAAAGTAACAAAAAGTTAAAAAGTAAAAGTAAAGTAAGTGAAAAGTCACTTTAAAAGTAACCCTCCCAACCCTGTTTAACTGCTTGTTCTCTTTGAAAATATAAATAAAAATAAATAAATAAATACAAAAACTAACACTATAGCTCCTCTATTCTTTTAGTATTCTATCTGTTTGTGTTCTGTGCTAAATGTAAATGTAATTAGTTTTAGATTTTAGTTTAGTTTTAGTCCCTATAAAGTTGTATTGTTTATTTTATCTAAAAATAGTTGTTTATTTATTTACATATTCATTTAATGGTTAATGGTTGTTTTTAATTTTCATTAATAATGATAACCCTGTTGACAACTAGCCTGAGTCTTACCTACATCTATAGTGAAGACGCCCCATTCCATAAAGCTGCTTTTTATCAGAGGAGCATGTTGCTAAAGCAGAAGGAAGAACAGATAAGGAAATATTATGGAAAATACATTTTAGGAAAAATAAATAAATAAAAAATGAAACCTGCAAAACAGTAGCTGTCAATGCTGCATAAGGAACCACAATAGAAACATACATTATTTTTTATGTGTATATAGATATTTTTAGGTCATTACAAAAAAGAAAAGACCCTGAAAGTGTACAATGTGGTACTTGGGAAAATGTATACAGTTAGTCTAGTTGACAGTGTGTACGACTCAAATCTGTCTCTGCTACTTTTATGTCTTTTATCTCAGTAATTCTGTGTGGTTTGGCTCAGGCTGTCAGGGACGTGCATTTCACCAACCAAAACAGCCTTCTAAAACCAGTGATATCTCAGTATTCATTGCCCCCCTTGCAGAGAGAGAAGGACTTTGTTATGCATTATTCATTTTTTTCCGCTTTTGTTTCTTCCGTTCCTTCACCTTTTTTATATTTCTTCGCCTTTTGTACATCGTCTCCTAGTTTGTTTTGCTCCTGGCTTGGTACGCATGAAAAATACAGCTCCCGGGGCGAGAAATGTTGAGCAAGACATCTCCCTCACCTGAGTTATTCAGAAAAGCAATACCGCAAACTCTGTGAGAGGGGGAAAGCACAATATTAAGAGCGAAGCCAATTTGGCCCTTAACTGAAGCAGATCTGACATCACCTCAGGGAGCAGACAATTATGTAAAAGTTCCATATAACGATCTTTCCGTTTCAATCAAAGTCTCTTTTTATAATCGCATTCTTGTGTATGTCTTTTAGCTTGTTATTATTTCTTACGCACTGACTCGCAGATGAACCTCATTCGTGTTTTGCTCAAGTTCACTGCTCAGGCAACATCTGTAATATGCTCCTGATTTTGGTCATTTTTCCTTTGTTTGTAGACACTGATGAAGATTTGCAGTTTGTGTGCAAAATAAACTATAAATAGCTAAAGCCCTTCTGCACTGTTTGTCAAATGAAATGGGCAGGCTTTAATATGAAACGAAAGAACCAATTTAAATGTTTTTGTGCTACACATAGGAACGAGAATCGTTAGGGATGTAAAGATTCTGATTCAGATTCTGAGAGCACATGAGGATAATGATTCCATTAATGATTCTGTTAATGACTAATTAGGACTACTAGTGGAAAAACACTTATTTTACAACAAAACTGTTGGTGTATCTTTAACTACTTGTTTTTATATAAATAACTTGTCAGTAATTGCACTGATTAAAGTATCTTTTGTGTTAAGTACACTTGGAAATAATGAATCATTTTCTTGTGCAGTTTAATCAACAAGTGAATCACTGACTGATTCTAACCAGGGAGTTTGAGATGCTTTTTTCCAGTTTGTCTCCAGGCAAGAAACTGTTAACTGCATTTTTTTTTTTTTTTTTAGCCTGAACATGTACTATAGTATGGATGAAGCAGCTTTGTGACTGTAGTTAACTATAACTGAAACAAAACAAACAAAAAAATAGAATATGTAAGGGATAATATACAGCCAGCATGTTGTTATCCCGCTTATTACACAGCTTCTTGCTCCAAAAGTAAATAATAAAGCAATAAATAAATAATATAATACAATGATAAATAATTGTTTTAACCGGGGAGTCAGTCAGTCATCTTCTATCCACTGCTGAAATCCACTGCTTTTGCTTTTTCCGTACATGCTGAAATTAAAGTTGAAGTCCTCCATTTTATCTTGCGGTTAAGCATTTTTAAGCCACAGGATGGCCCAGGGGAGTGATATAATAACTAATGGTCAAGGTGATTCGTAGTACCTGGATGAGCCTGTGTTATTAGTTTTACTGGTTGTTATCTGGGAATAGCAAACTTTGGAATGTGGCCACTGACCAATCAGAATCGAGTAGCCTATTCCACGAAGCCGTGTAATAAATAATATTAAAGGAAGTTAATTAAAATAAACTTTAAAAAATATAAAATAAAATAAATGTTATTTCAGCCAGATTCTAATTTTTATTAACTGTACTAAAATAACTCAAACAAACAAACAAACCGTTTGAGTGTGTGTGTGTGTGTGTGTGAGTGTAACTATATAACTAGCTGGGTATTAGCATCGATATTACTGGTATATTGGCTGTTTAATTACTACACAAAAAGCACAAATTATTGTCTTTTCTAAATCCTTAATCCTACCAAATGCATAAACCTAATCGTCAACAACTACTTTACTATTTATTAATAAGTAATTGTGAGTTTAATGAGGCAAAAGTACCATTAGTTCATACAGTAGTTAATTGTTAGTTAATAGTAAGAATTGGACCCTAACCTAAGCATTATCAGAATAAGTTATGTAGATATCTGTTATTTATTTGAAAGAGTTTCATGTCTGTTCTTGTATCAACTTCGATATAGAAAGTAATTAGTAATAAATAATGAAATACTTTTTTGGAGAGATTAATTTGTACAGTATTCTAATTACACTGTTAAATATGTAATTAGTAGCTAATAATGAATTACTTTTTTAGAGTAACTTACCCAACACCGATATTTTAGTGCAGTATTTTAAACTAATGACTATGATAAAGCACTTATTTGAAAAAGAATTCTTCATTTCTGTGCTCAAAATACATTAGATTGTAAAACATACAATGCTAAAAATTGGATCATTAGATACTAAATTACATGGTATAGTTAATTATTTGTATTGTAAATAGAAATTATATTTGAATTGATCTCTATCCACACAGGCTGAATGAACAGCATTCTAAATGATTATTTGATCTAAGACACTCAGTAATGACAATCACTGAATTGAACTGTTACTCTATCACACTGGGAACACAGTTGATTGTTCATCAGAAGTTGTACAGGTGGTAAGATCCTCAGCATTGAGTTTATAAAATGATTACTCCACACCTGACATTTACTCCTCCGCAGGATGAGGTTTCAGAGGATGCAGCACAGGAAGAGATTATCTTATTTTACCACAAATGACTCTGACTGCAGCTATTGAAAAGGCAAAATTGTGTCCTCTGTTAAGCACAGCATAGCACCCATATCAACAGTTTCCAGGGAATATTTCAAATAAGCAGTTTGCTTAGGCCTTTTATCACGCTGCCCTGCAAAAACGCATTTTTTGAAATTATTGCTGGAGAAAAATTACAAAGCGTCTCTTTTAGGTGCATGCTCAGAGCTGCCAGAGAAAGGGCCTCTTCACAGGGCTCTGATGCCCAAAGTAGGGGACTTCCAGCTCATTCTGCTTGGCAGAAAACGGCAGAGATTATATCTTTTTCCTGAGAAGCCGCGCGAACTGAGTGCGTGACTTTTAAGTGCTGTTTGGGGGATAGAAATGAATGCTATAACGGATTTTGGGAAAATAAAGGACTTCGGGAATGGCCTAGCCAAAGGCGAGATCTATTGACTGAGGGTCTTTTTGTGTTAAAGCACTTCACATGCCAAAGCTTTGAGCACAGAGCACTCATGGACTGCCGTCTGATAATGTCAAACAGCCAGCTTTGCATTTGAAGATTTCTAAAGTGATTAACTTCTAAAAGGGCTGATGCAGTTTAAGAATAGCCTTATTTTAATCTGCTGTTTCAAAGCTGAGAAATTACTATTGATGAATTATTATTAGTATGAACAGTTTTGTACATTTTAAATTAAACTTGGATGCCATTTTTCAGGCTGAATTGTAAGATTCAGTTGATGGTACACTGTCTTTCTGCCATCTCAATTCTCCTTTTCTCCACTGAAGGCAGAGAAAATTAAGTCATGCATTTTAGCCAATTAACATATTTATTATAAATATTTAATTATATTATAGAAAAAAAGTTTTGCCAGTGACCTGTTTTTTATGTGCTCTGTAAGTTGTAATACTTAACTTTGTGTAAATTACCTATTTTTGACATTCTAAAATGCCATTATATTATATCATTTTATGCAATATCTAGTTTTTGTTCAACACTTTGATTGACTGAGTGGCATTCCAAGACTACCAACTGTACCTGCTCATCTTAATTTGCATGTTACAGACTTATTGGCAATCTGTACATTAGCAATAGGGATTTCCACCACTTTCTGCAAGATTTCCACCAGTAGGTGGCAACAAGTGATCTTGACATTATTCTTTGAGAGTGCGTTATTGAATCAGTCACCACCAAAGAAGTGCATTTAATAATTGCATTGTTGCACTTTGGCTTGTATTTAATTAAAATATTTTTCCTGTCTGCTGCCTTTAACATTGCTACACATGGCTTCCTCCACACATTAAGATGAAATAGAAAAAAAGCGACTAGGGCAAGTAGCTTAAATTTAACATTCTTTCCACTTGAAAGCAATTTAAAATCTTATCAAAAAGTGTCAATCACATGCAAAAAGAGTAAACTGCATTTACTCCCTACAGCTGCATTGCAATTATGCCCTTTAGTTGTTTACACTGCACTGCGTTCACACAAATCACACAAATTTGATATATTTTCTTTAACTGCCCTTAAATAGGCAGTTAGCATAATCAGCATGTATGTTTTACCCATGGCATCTGATGCCCTTGAAACACTTCAGTGTTCTCCTCCTGTGGGAAAACAAGAACTGTGCATATCAGGCATGCCAAGCATTAAATCCGTATAAGAAATGCTCTTCAAACAGCAACGTAAGTGGGACAGACACGCTGACCCTCTTTTCATTATGAATTAAGTTCTATTGCAACAGTTTTCCTCCAGACAAAAAAAACAACAACACTGAATTGAACATGAAAAAACATTTTGGCTGTATCTGCCGAATGCTTCTTTCTGCGTTTTTATTGATCTAATCAGCCGTGCGAGTCAGATATGACTCCATGTGCTTTCAGCTCTCAGAAAGGCACATTATTTCTCCACAGCTGTGGCTCCCTGGCACGCAGGACATAAAGTGTTAGCCTCTGATGCCTGCCATAAAAAAGCCACCAACCCTAGTTCTCATGCAACTGTCGGGCATTCAGCTGCTTCAAAAGACAGTTATTTTCTCCCGCCAAACAAATGGTCCTTCTTTATCTATTTTTTTCTTCTCCCAGATGAAATAATCTTCAAAGTGTTGTGATGAGAGAAATCTGACATGCAGATAATGGAAAATACAGCCTGAGGATTTGGACATGAGTGGAGTGATTTTAAGGCACTGGCCAAATGAGCTGTGATTGCTGTTGTTAGCAATGTATGGTGTTGTGTAAATTTGGTCATGTATCTCATTGTTTTCTCTATTTTTCCAAAAGAGTCTTATTAACTGGTCACACTATATGTTTTTCAGGGTAGAAATCACATTTCCCCTTCGGGGGAGCCCCCTCCATCATCAGGCCCTTAGAATCATCCCAACTCCCCCAAACCCCCCAGATACATTAAATGTCCTCAACGGTCTATTACAGTTTTTGAACATACATTACATTAATTAACTTTTTTTTTTTTTTTTTTTTTACAGTATTTTGCTGTTTTATTATATTTTTGTCTTTTACTATTAAAATATATTTTCATTTAAGTGTATGCATTTTACAAATAAACTGTCCAATTTCTACATTTTATTATTAGTGGCTAGTTAGCTTAATTGCTGTTTAGCCACTTTATATTATGAGTAGCTTGTTGCTTAAAAGTTTCATTGCAGCTTATAAAATATAAGCGTGCATATGACGCAGTTTCCTTGTACTGTACTAATTGTACTCAATACAGTGCCATGTTCAAGTTCAACCAGAGGACATGTTCGTCTTTATTGGACTGATGTTAAAAGCAGGCCTGAATACCACTTTTGTTACATTTTGTGTTTGTCGCTTGAGCACTTTTTATTCATTGGTGACCAGTATTTTTGGCATGCTGAGGGCTTTAGGCAGACCTTTATGTGGTCCTGCTCACTGAATTTCATTTTATTCAATTAATCTCAAGTGTCAGCGTGAGTCACTGTCAACAGCTCATCAAATTAGCTGATGCTCCATGATGGCTTTGATTGAGAACGTCTCAGTGTTCCCACAATGCACTGCACTGTGTGCGGGGGGAGTGTTGTTCAGAGCCACTATTGTTCTCCAAGTCCGCCGTTAGCCATAACATAAAGAGCTCCCACAAGTATTTCATATTTCCAGACAGGCCAAACAGACTGTGTTCAGTTGATAGTGATAAAGGCTGAATAAAGCAGTGATGTGGGTGGCTTAGTTTAGACATGCACAGAGAAATTATCCAAGGCCTGCGGTTTTGTCCCCAAAGAACTGCAGTTTGCTATTGAGCTATATGCTAGGTATCAGCAATGGCTTTGACTTTGAAGTTTCAAGGAGCTAAAAAAGCCTCTTCAGAAGTAATGTGATAATTAGATGTAATAAGAATCCATATCATAGAAGATCATATGAGACATCTGTTTCGTGAGCAGTCAAGCTTTGCATGTTTACATCCGAGACAAATTAAAGTTGCATGCTTAATTAGATTATTTGATTATTCATGCAATTTTAAAGCTGTCATGCCATATTAGACCTACTGTGCGGAATAAACCCTGTTTTACAGAGAAACTGCCCATAAACATAAAGCAACATCCTAATGAGGCCAGTGTGATTTAGTTCTGAGAAGGCAGTACATGATTTCAGAGGAATTGTTCACCCAAGAATAAAAAGTTATCATGGTATATTCATGTTGTTTCAAACCCATCTGACCTTGATTTCGTCCATATAATAAAACTGTGACTACTAATATGGAATAATATAATATAATATGGAAAACGCCTACTATAAATGCATACTATAGTATTGAATCTATACAATAACTTCAGAATGTTATTTGTTCATATATGGCTTTACAAAACATAGAACGTGTACACATTATATATAATACTTGCTGCTTTTATTTAAATAAGTTTCCAAAGTAGAGTTTTTGCAGTGTTGCCATAGAAGAACCATTTTTGCCTCCCCAAAGAATCTTTCAGTGAACAGTTATTAAAAGAACCATTTTTTTTCTTAGTATGAAGAACATTTTAATAATCTATAAAGGACCTTTTGTGCAATGGAAAGCTTCTATGGATGTTATATTCATAGAACCATAGATGACAATTTATTTTAGTAATGGCAAACTTTAATTTTAAGGCAAAATATCCATTTAATTAAAAAATGCTAAAAAAAATACTAAAAAAAAATGCTAAAAAAAAAAAAAAATCAGTTTAGAAGTCCAAATCAGAGAAGCCAATATCTTTCAGTTCGGTGATAAATTATCCTTTTTAGTCACTACATTAGCCATTTGTTCCCAACCCATAAACTTTGATTATTATCCAGAAACACTGGTTTATCTTTATATCAAACTAAATTAGATCCAACATTGAGCTCGAGTCAGAGAACAGATCTTCTGACATTGCCAGTGCCGGTAGGTCTGCCTTTCTTTATCTGAAATCTGTCCCTACATTGGTGCCAGCATGGAGGTCTGTTTCATTTTTTAGTAATAAGACTCCTCATAGTTATATTTCATTGCATGACATAAAGGTCCGGAAAAGACCAGCTTTTTGAAGTGTAGAGCTCAATCCACTTCCTGGACTATGTTCATCTGTATCAGTTACCCAGCCCTCATACGGCCCATTGTTTGTGATCTACCCAACATCGTCTTCCTAGCTTTGCCCGTCCCTCGTCTATTCTTGTTCAGCCAGCGACTTTTCAGTTGAGAGGCTCAATACTTGTTTATCTTGTTTTATCGGCCCATGCCCTGTCTTGCCCTGTGTGTGGGGACCTAGCGGAGCTCTCCACACCGCAGATAAAATCGTTGGGATACTGATAGAATGAATTAGCAGCACAGTCGGGATTGATTTCTAAATGGCCATATACAAGGCAGCGAAGTGCTGCTCTGCACATCCAGGGGAAACTGGATCCTGTGTGGGTCACATTAAAACGCTGCTTTGGTGCGTTGGGTTTCAGCTGGAATGTTCCCTCGAATCAATGATGGAGGCTTAATTACTGGGTACTACCAGAAACAATATTCGCGGAACGTCATATTAGAAGATTTTGTTTCAGGTCTGAAAGCCAGTACGGAAACTCAGAAGGTCATTTGTTTGTGCTCAGTCTCTCTTGGGGGAAGTACCTGCATGTAGCGTCTTAAAACAAGGCTTTCTTCATATTGTCTTTGTCAGAGCCCAATGGGATGTTTACTCTGGAGGTAATGCAGTTGGACATGTTTAATTTGAGGGGTGTTATACAGTAAGTGTGGCATAGACTTTGATGAATGAAATTGTCTTTAAGATTAAAGAAGGAATTAGTCAGTGAGTCTGACAGTGCTTTTCAGCTTTAAACAACTGTTCCCCTTTAATAAATTATTGAGTGTGGGATGAAAAATGTGAAGAGCAGGAAATTGCACCACAGGGCCACAGGGGAAATATGACAAGTCTCCACACATCCAAAAAAATGTCCACCATCTTGAAGGTTAATAAAATGCGTCATGGATTGGAGTCTTTGCTTGAACAATCTCCCTTGATATACAGACATGCTATTGGATTTGACAACACTCTCAGGAACAGCCCTCCAGCTAAAAGTTGGGCCATAAAACTTGCCAGTCCGGTCAATTCACAATGTAGTTTTATACACTAATATATAATCTCTATTTATGTCTTCATGCAATGTTTAACATCTATCAGACTAACCAAAGGTAAATCATTTTCAAACACATTCCTTTGGGGAAGGAGCTCACTTGTTCACGAGTTGGAATTTGAATTGATATTACTACAAGAAGTTGAATTAGAATTAAAGGAAGTGGACTTTATTGAATTACAATCGCAAGGACATGTTTAAAGACAGATTTACTCCATTACTCCAGACTTCAGCATAGCATGATATCTCAGAAATCATTTTAATATGCTTATTTGCATAAAAATATATTTTTATGAATGGTAAAACTTGCATTAATAGTAAACATCTTTTGAATAATTGAATTTATCCTTGCTGAATAAAAACATTTTATAATTTTTTAAATGCATTTTTTAAAAAAAGTCTTACTGACCCCAAACTTTTGAAAGGTAAAACTTTGTACTTTTCTGCATTGATGATTGGTGCCTGCATGTTTTTTATTAGAAAATGTACTCAAACTAAAGTGTTTGCATAAAAATAAAAATAAAAATAAATACATAAAAATTCACAATGGTTTAGCTTTGCTAGTGCTCTTTCTTCACATTACCTTATTATTAGTTCTACTCTCTTATTGATCACTGTCTTGCCTAGCAGTTCTGTTTTGTCATTGGTTGTTTGTCACGTGATCACCTTTAGTGTTTTATTTAAGCCCTTTTGTTTGCCATGTTGCTCTGCTGTGTTGAAGTTAAAGTCAAGTCTCATGTTTGTAGTTTATGTCTGACATTTTGGATCACTCTAATGCACTGAACGTAGGTTCTTTACATCGTTAATCTTTATCTGCTCTGGACAGCTATACATTACATTGCTTTTTAAAATGAAATATGTGCACAATAGTGGTGCAACAATGAGTTCACCCTCACTATTTCAAAAAGGCTGTCACATGACTTCAGTGGGTCCCATCATTCAGTTCCACTGTTAGTGGTGTTAGCCTGTCCGACCAAACATTCCAGCACATCAGTGACAAAAGCTGCAGACCTGATACCTTAATAATTAGACATTGGTATTAATCATCAGAGCATCGATATGTACTTGATGACTCAATGCAATAAGCAGACCCATGTGGGAGAATGTGGTCGTGTAAGGGTTGTAGGGACGGTCGATTATCTCTGACCTGCCACATCAGTACGGAAACCAATTAAGTGTGTAGCAGTGACTGAGGTCCTGAGAGACGCACTGAAGACTACATCAGCCATGTCAATCACTTGCTAGCAGGCAGACACATGATCGATTGAGAGCCCTCCCCTGGGTTACGATCTTTTTTACTTAAGTGTGGTGTGCTTGGAATATAAAGTGGCTGTAGTATGTGAAGAGTGGCACTTTACAAGTTACATCTGTCTAACCTCTAGTTTAAAATGCATGCGTGTGTGTGGTCTTTTCAGGTAATGTAAGGCTGAGGGTATTTTCATACCTGGAACGTTTCCAATGGGTTAATGCGTTGTAATACTGTACATATGAAAGAACTACAAGATACTGATAAAACATTAAAGTATTCAGCTGTTAAATGTTGTTTTGGATCTTGATTACTTTTTATGGACTAAACCCAACCTGGTCTCATAAAAATACATGCACTTTTTGTGCAAAACTATTTTTACGTAAAAAACAAAACAAAAACAACTACCTGACAAATGCAAAACAGATAAAAAAGACATTTGCTGATGCAACCGTGCAATTTCAACTACCTTTTATGCAGATTTGAACTGTTTTGTTAAACCATAGTCACATGGGATTACAACCGGAGCTCCTCAACTCTCAAGTACATCTCTGTACTCCATGAGCTACCGAACAAACCTACCGTCTATGAAATCCCATAGTTATGAAGCTGGATATGTGTGATGCTAACATTCTAACGCATCAGTTTTCAAATCTCTCAGCATAAATAACATGATATTCTTCAAGTAATTGTGCAAAAAGTACGCTTCATTAATCAAAACTCTGTAAATTAGTGTGAGAAGGAATAAATGGTGTTTTACTGCCTCGAGAGTTCATTTCTTTTGGAAACCGCAGTGATATGTACTTATTGGTACATATTTTGTGTTTCGCTAAAAAGTGCACCCAGGTACGTTTATGCCATGAGACCAAGTAGCAAACAGTTTTCAAAATGTCTTTTATGTTCCATACAAAAAAAAAAGTCATATAGATTTGCAATGACATGTGCCTTTTATCCCTTTACAAGGTTCTCCAAAGCCATTGGACTCTTATAACTTTCATTTCTAATAGGAGCCTTTATATTTACGTATATTGTTTGAAGTTGTGTTGCTTGCATCATGCTGTAAACTATTCTCTCAGATGATGGTTAGACTATGGGTTGGTAGCAAAACACCATGAATCATGTCTGTCTTGCTCATTTCTGGAACTGTGATAATTAAATCCTCACCCTCATTAGGAAGGAAGCTGTCATGTGCAGTGCTGGTCTCCTCAGGTTTGAGAAGCACTAGTCTAGATGTTGACAGCCAATTTATCCACTTCCAGCTGATGGAGATGAGAGATGTTCCTGTATCTAAACATAATACAAGCAACAGTACTTCATTGCATGCAGAGACATTTGTCACACTGCATATGAAGAGAATTGGAGTACATTTGGAATTTGTAAGGTTAATTCAAATCCTTAGGTGTGTTTTAAGACACATTTTCAACATGCTTGATCAATCATAGCCTATCCAATATGTTCTCAACTCAGTTTTCTTTTTTTCACTGAAGGTGAGAACTGCAAAAAAGTGCAAGAATCTGCTGTTATTTCAAACACTAGAAAAATAAGTGTTCCCTAAGTCTGGCCTGTTGTGACAGTTACAGATATCTGAGGTTGTATTAGGTTGTCTGAGGACATGCATGAGGTTGCATGAGGACATCTGAGAGAACAGAGAACAGCCCACCACCCACTGACTACCCTCTGGCGGGACACTGCCTGATAAATGATAACTTAGATCTCCACTGCTGGCACAATCTTTGCTCTTTTATTGTGAAATGAATTACTTTTTTACTCTCCATTGTATTGGAATAATTACACCAATAGCACTTTAAAAGCTTGAATTATGCTTGATGCTTGAATTAAGTCAGGGCTTTTGCATATTTATTCACATTTTTTAAAAATACTTTTATATTTGACAGTATGAATCTGTGAGAGCATTAAGTAGCTGTTCCCACTGAATTTCCAGCAACAGCCCAAGTGCAAGTGAGAGATGAGGAGAAACCTTCCTATTTCTTTGCATTGCATTTTGTTTACAAAGTAAATCTTTAGAAAATGTGCTTAAATTACATTGTGGATTAAGGATTTCTAAAGAAGTACTAAAAACGGAACACGAGCAAACTCAACGTGACAGCAAATTACCGGCACAGTTTGTTAGTCATGCTGAAATTTTTACACAAGTCTTTAATACATAGTTCTTATTAGTCAGAGTATTTGTTAAATATAATGAATTTTGACAAGAACTCAACAGCAAGTTACTGTTAGCGACCTCATTACTATAATGCAAATTTGCAACTTCTAATGATTGACTTAAAGATCTATGAAATAAGCAAGTCACTTTAAACAGTCAGCTTGTCAAGAACAATAATTCAGATTTTGCATAATTTTCCACGCTTACATCAAAGCGTTAATCACTGAGTCACTCTTATTCAAAACACCTTTTCATCAAAATCAGTAACGTTTAAGCATCCGTCTTACTGGGTCAGTGAATCATTTCAAAGTAATTATGAATTCAGTTTGATTCTAGTAAGTTATCTTCTCTCTCTCTCTCTCTCTTTCCCTCTCTCTCTCTGCGTTCCCTGACTGATGTTTTTTAATTGAAACAGTCTGTAGTCTGTTCCTAATTTCAGATCTTGTTAATGCAATTAATAATGTATGGATATTCTAATTAAAATTTGCCTGCACCATTTTACAGTGTAAACACAATTGATCTTCTGTTAATTAAGTTTTAAACATCATTGATGGAATTCTGAATTAGTAGTGAATGTAAGACTGTTATCGGTGCCTCCCAACGCTGTTCGATACATAAAATGGAACACTGATTGAGACACCTTAAAACAACACCCACCCGCATCAGATAGAAAATTGTTTATTCAAAATAAGTGCAATAAAAGAACACTGCCGCTTCAGCTGTTTTGTAAAAAAATTAGACTGCCATGATTACAGCAATGAGACTAAATCTCATAATAAAACAGGACTGCGGTATAATAACAGTGATGCAGGTGTAATACTGTGAAAAATACCGCTTGTTGACAGCATTTGAATTCATTCTGTGGTGGGAGAGAAAGAAAAGTGTTTTGTTTTTTTGTTTTTTTAACTGAGAGCTCTAAATTAATCAATCCTAGTTGCCTCTCTGTGTGCAATACAAAATATATTTTTGCTCTTATGATTGTTTATTACTGTTTAATGGCATGTTTAATTTGTTGCATGGCATTGTTATTATTTATTACCTAATTTATGCAATAAAGGAAAGTGATAATGCATTATGTATCTGTGCTGGACTGGACTGTATTGAATTTCCATATAGAGATAATGATGTAAATTGTCATTTTGATTCTAATGCCTTACTATTTTGCATTTGTGTACATGTAGAATATGACATTATATTAAATTTATGATATGTGACTAGATGCTGTTTAATGGCTTTTGCTTTTATTCTGTAACATCGATGCTGACACAGAATGTGAATCCATTTGCAGAAGTTTATTAGAAACGAAAGGCAGATACAGGTTAAT
>JAUMHE010000029.1:2107891-2126812 GCA_032359235.1 Enteromius mattozi | reverse complement strand
AAACCTCCTAGGGCTCGGAGGCCGCCGGGCTCCCTGCCTGTCCCCCGGACAGTTCGCCAAACAAGCTATTATATCGCAGAGGAAGTGGGAACTAGTGAAACAATACAAAAAGAAAACAACAGGAACGGTTTGGCTACCAACATTCTTCAAAATATCATTTGTATCCTGCAGATGAAAGAAATGCATACAGGTTTGGAATGACTAAAGTAAATAATAACATAATTAAAATTTTTGGACAAACTGTCACTTTAATTAATTTGTTGTTTAACATATTTATAATTTCTTTTCTTTTAAGGAATCTGGCAGGCTGTGATCAGCTTCTTTTGTTAAATTATATAAGATACCAAAAAGAAAATGCAGACCAAAAGATAAAATGAATAACACATAACAAATACAGCTTAACTTTTTGTGTTCCACAGACACTAATTCATATGGGATTTGAGAAACATGAGGGTAAGTAGGCCTGTATGATTTACAATTTCATTCTTGGGTGAACTATCATATGCTTTAAATTCTTCTCTTAGATTTCAAGGCTAATTACATTTCTTATAGCATGCTATGTTTATTCATTATTCCTTCTTGTGTTCACATTAACAGCGATTTGACAAAATAACCACTCTACACGTATTCTCCTGTGGGTGAGCATGCCAGTCTGCTGTCTCATGCTGCTTTTTATTTGTTCTTATCATGTACCTGTCTGTCCAAAGCAGAACTCCTTTCACGGCCCATGTAGGGCATTAAAGGGCAGGACGTGCGTGTCTTTGAAGGTATCAGATAGGATAGAGGATGTGTGGACAGAACTGTACCCTACTGAGAGTGTGTGTGGGCTTGGCTTCAAAGGAAGGGCGTACTGACCTTTTCGTCACATCAGAGGGGAATAGCATAACCCGACTGCTGTCCTCTCCACAGGGCCTCTTACCAGCCTGGACTTCATGTCCTGAGATACGCGGCCACACACACACACACACACACACACATCTTTAGATAACTCACCTTGAAAACTAGGGTGTTTTTGCACAGCTATTTCAGTCATTTTGATTATAATGTACAAACTAAGTCATTTTAAGCTCATGTTTTTATTAGTAGTTAAAAGGGGTAATTCACACAAAAATGAAAATTCTGTCATTCTCTCATGTCATTCCAAACCCTTAAGACACTCTTGGGACACAAATGAAGAGATTTTTGATGAAATCCAAGAGCTTTCTTACCTGCCATAGACAACTTTGTTTACTGCTGCCATGCAGATCTTATATAAACGTGATATTTATTTCCCAGCTGTTTACCTTCACAGACATAATTAACTGACTGTTTTTGTAACTCATGTGTGTTTGTAATATAAACTTGTGTGTGAATGAAAACTTAGTTTAATACTCACATGCCTTTGACAACCACTTTTTGTCCTTATCCTATAGGTGTGTGCACTCAGAAAACCATAACATATCAGAAGTTTAAACTCATATGGTTTAAAAAAGCATGATTTCAGCATGATAAACACGGCAATCAGAATCAAAATAGTTGTTTTTAGCAGGTACAAGCTCTAATGGCACAGTACTATTCTGGAAAAGGAATCGGGGAGTAGCAGCTCATTTGCATTTAAAAAGACAGGCACGAAAATCATCCTTTTTCTGCTTCCGCTCAAAATAGGCTTTTTTAAAAATACTTTTGAGCTGAAACTCCACAGACACATTCTGTGCACACCAGAGACTTATATTACATATTGTAAAAAGGGGCATAATATGTCTACTTTAATTTAAAACTTTTCTATTAAAAAAATCTTTGTTCCTTTGAACTTTCTATTCGTCAAAGAATCTTGGAAAATATATATATATATATATATATATATAGCATGAATAACCACCATGTATGGTCAACAGAAAAAATTAGCAAATTTGCATAGTTTTTCTTCGTAAGATGCCATTTCAGTAAATGTGCTTCTCCAGCTTTTCCAGTCAGCTAAACCAGCCGAAAAGAAAACATCTATCCAACTTCACAACAATTGGCATCACTGTTTTACAACTTATTGAATCATCTTATTTTCACTGGGACTATAATGCCTCGGGATCAGTCAAAGCCTTGACAAAATCTCCTATTTTCCCCACCTCCTCATTTCTGAGTTCTACAACTCACCATTGCACTGTTTCACAGCAGGCGTTTTTCCTCCGTAAACAAAATCTATTATTTAAGTTGTGGAGCTTTGTTCACAAAGTGTGAGTTATGAGTATCATAAGTCTCAGTGTCATAAACGATAGCTTGTTGGATGACAGAATATGTTTATACTTGTTTCTTGTTGCCTAGAAACTGGTGTTTGCTGTAATTCAAAACAATCTTTTGAAGCAGCTCGCAACAAAATCACTATCTGAAGTGGATAATCTCTCATGCATGCATGCACATAAAAAAAAAAAAACCTAAAGCCTGCTTGTTAATGCATTCACCTTGATGTGCTTCATCTGATCAGGGATGTTGCTGAGAATGCAGATTGTGCAACGATTACAAGATTATGTGCAGATTCTATCCTATTTCCTATATTGATGTCGTAAGATGTCTTTGTTGTTCTCATTCAGTCAGCGGCACAATGACAATGCAGCAACATCAGGATCCCCAGCATATAAACGTTGGGATGATAATGGCTATTCAGTAAAGCTGTTATCTAGAAATCACATCAGTGACATTGATGGAGCCGTAAATACATCTATCACACTTTCATTCTGTCTGTTCAGGTCCCGTGGTTTATATTTTTCGGCGAATGTCACCGTCCCCTGATTCTCATCCCCAAGTCAATAACTTTCGCTAGTGTGTGGCCAGTTGCCCTCCCACCTGGTCTGGTTTGTGTTATACTCATGCTGAATCTTCTGTCCTGAGGGATAGGGCTTGTGAAAATCCAATATTGCAGTTATTGTTGTGTGGGCTCAGCATGATTGAATGGACTAGTGGAGAACGGGTCACTTCACGCGACAGAATGAGGCTGAAAAGACAGATGGAGAGGTGCAGAGGGAAACAGTGAGGCAGATAAAGTTTGGTGCGAATCTGTGTTGACTGAATTCATAGATTAGTACAGAGCCCAACAAAGGACGTGTTTTGTTTTTTTTTAGTTCAGTCGGCAGTAAAATGCTCCAAATGTTTCAGTGTATCACTAACAGAATCTTTAGACTGTGATGTAGACATTTGGAATGTGAAGGATGAGAATCCATGAATCTGAGTTCTTTTTTGTTAGTTAGACAGTTACTGTAGTTATTGATTTGTGCCACATGTCTTAGAATGTAAATGAGCATCAGTAAAAGATGTTTGTGCCAAGTGTTTTAGAATGCATATGCATTTGAGTTAGTTGGTTGTGCCTGAGTGTTTAAAGATTAGTTAGATGTCATTTATATGTTTTAGAATTTAAATGGATTTCACAGCTGTGCCAGGTTTATTTGAATGGGAATGAGTGTTAGTATCAGTTAGTTCTTTAAATAATTATGCTAAATATCTTAGAATGTTTAAGAATTTCACTGTTAGTTACTTAGACTGTAAATGAGTGTTAATACAAACATTAAAATGTCATTGATTTTCAGGCTCAGTTGGTAAGTTGGCTAGTGAATTAGTTAGCCAGTAAGTCATTTAGCAGTCTTAGAATGAAAAATTAATTTCACTATTGGTTAGTTAGTTATAGAATTAGTTGTGCCAAATTTCTTTGAAGGCAAATAAATGTTTGTACAGTATCTGTTAATTAAAGAATTTTTCTGAATATTCTAAATGTCTTAGAATGTCAATGGACTTCGGTATTAGTTAGTTAGACTGAAATGAGTGTTAATATCAGTTACTTATCTAATTACTTATATTAATTTTCTTAAAATTACAATGCATTTCAGTGTTTGTTAGTTTGTTAGGCTGTACAAGTTAGTTAATAATTATGGAAACACTTTAGTATAGCAACCAATTTAATTATTAACAAACTGTTTATTAGCATGCCTATAATTAACATATTGGCTGTTTATTAGTACCTATAAAGCACATAACTCTATATGACCGTATTCTACATTCATAATTCTGCCCAAACTCAACAACTACTTTACTAACTATTAATAAGCAGTAATTAGGAGTTTACTGTAGTAAATTAAGTAGTTAACAGTTTGTTAATAGTGAGAACTGTACCTCAGAATAATGTGTGGCCATAATCTTGCAATTATTAATAACTATATAATTAATTAACTATGCTAAATGACTTACAATGTTTTGTTTTTTCAGCATAGTTAAGCATGTTAGTTAAGTTATTTAGTTAGCTGCATTGCAAGACAATTAGTCATTTAGTTGTGCCAAGTGTCTTAGAATTTTAATAAGAATGTTAATAAAAAGTTTAGTTTTTAAAAAATGTTTATATTAGAAAAAAAGAAAAGAAAAATGAATTAGAATTAAATTTAGATCAAGTTAAAAAAATTAAGTGAGATCAGTTGGGCAAGGTGTCTTAAATGTAAATGAATTTCACCATAAGTTACTCAGTGCTGGAACAGTAGTTTAAAAGTTACAGTAGTTGTGCCGAGTGCTTTAGAATGTAAACAAGCCTCATCACTTTGATGGATAACAAGTTAGCAGATACTAATACATGTACTTGTTTACATTCAAAGACACTCAGCACAACTAAATGACTAACTGTTTAAACTAACCTACTGTATACTGACAATATTCACATTCTGCAACACTTTGCCAAACTCATTTACATTCTGGTACTTGGCACAAATATAATGAAGCGCTGCGCACTGCACACCAAATGGCCGCTTGACCACAGATGCTCTGGTAGCAACTGGAGATGTATTTCTGTTCATCACCCCTGGGGACAAAAGTGCACTGTACGTTGCCTCCAGCGTCGCACCGCCGTCTCCTCTGTGATTGCTGAAATGGACCCAATCAGGTAGAACAAACCGAATGAGCTCTGCTCCTGTCAAATCTCCTTTCTAATTTTCAGCAAACTGTGTTTAAACACCTCGCATGCATCACAGCAAACCACTGAGGCTTAGATCTTTCACAGCACTTGTTAAAGCCTGCAGCGGAAACAGACTGTCCCCAAAATGCCCTCTGTTTTTCACCTTCTCTTTGTCTCTTTATCTCTCTCTCTCTCGCCTGCAGCAGGCTCTGCGTAGACCATTAGGTTTGGGGTTACTAATGTTCCTCTCGCCTGTTCTGCTTTCCATTATGACCCCAGGCACTGTGACCTGTTTCTCTCTGTTCTGTGTCCCGTGTTCTATCAGTGTAATTTCCCCCTGATGGAAACCCCTCATGGGCCCCTCTCTCGTCCACTATACCCATACAAACATAGTAATGTACATTTCAGGCAAAGATAGGACCATGTCTGGACATTTTTCCATGCTTGGAGGACTGAAATGGACCTTTTATTTTTCCTTTTCAACAAAATGCACTAGTGAGTATCATTTTTTTCCCAAACATGTTACATCCACAACTCATACAGAATGCTCTAAATATCTGGGACTCAGTGTTACTCTTTTATTTATGTAGTGCTGTATTTTTTATTATTTTTTTATTATGTTATTTTGTATGTCATTAAAGGGTTACTCCACCCTAAAATGAAAACGTTGTCATTAATCACTTACCACCATGTCGTTCCAAACCTGTAAAAGCTTTCTTTGTCTCTGGAACACAATTTAAGATATTTTGGATTAAAACCGGGAGACGGTTCTTGTCAGAATCAAAGTTCTTGTGACTGCTCCATTGACTGCAAAGTACATTTCACTGTCAGTTTGTTGAATAAAGTTATTTTTGTTTTCTTTCCATACATGAAATAATTTTCATTTTGGGGTGGAGAAAAACCCTTTAATAATGTGAGTTTGCATTTATTTTTATATTGTCAGTAAAAATGTTTTTAATAGTTTTAGGCAAATTCAGTTTTAGATTAAGTTATGATAATAGTCATGCTGAGACTGCTAAGGAAATTCTTACATTATTAAATAAATTTAATTACTTATTATATAGTCAGCATAGCCATTTGAGTGAAAAATTTTAAATTAATGTTTTTTTGGTTTGTCCTCTTTTTACAGTAACACTACAGCTCCATGAACTCCACAAGTTTGCACAACCAGATCAGACACGTTCTACAGCAAGATTTGAAAATGTTTATTAAAAAAAAAGAAGTCAGTGCTTTTATTTTCCCATATAACTTTGTTATAATTTAATTTCAAAATAGTTCAAAAGCCTGCTGAAAATTTAAATTAAATTAAAAATGTACATTTACAAATGTACAAAGTAAATGTAATTTTCAGTGAGGTCTCAGAGTTTTGAACCCCACGGTACAATTTTCTCTCTCTGTTTGATGTAAAGGTCTCCTCTCCGTGGCTCCTGTGAAATGAAAGTGTGGTTTTTCTCTGGTTCTGTGCAGCAGAGGAAGCCCTGTGGATCGATCAGTGGCCTTCCATCAGGTGGCTGCTAATGAATGAGATGAGAGTGGGAGGGTGAGTCTAGTGAAGTATTGCTCTCCTCAGCAGAGTTCTTGTCTTCGGGTCTGACAGCATCCTCCCCCCGGCCGCTTCACCACTATCTGTCCAGTCACTATCAATTACCGAGCTCTGAAACATCCCGCACCCTGTACACCTTCCATGGCGAGTGTGGATGCACATTTTGGGGCCTTGACCTGCTGTGTGTGTGCGTGCCGCATGTCAGGAAACCAGAGGTAATGTTATAGAGGCAGGTGGCCACCGAAGCATCTCACTATCCATTTTGTGTAATTGTGGTCATCTCACCTTGACAATTGCGTGTGTGTGTGTGGGGGCTCTTGTCCTCCTATCAAGGTCACGACAAAGATGTTGGAGCTCTGGAACAATGGTCGACCCATGTAGGTACACTAGGACTAAAACCAACCTAAAATATCCCCCCCCCCAAAAAAAAACCCACTTTATTTTCCACCATATACTGTATGTTAAAATAAATGAAGAAAGTCCAACAATTAAATAAAAGTGTAATTCCTGTTAAAAAAAGTTGGCAACTCATGATTGCAACCTTCAATACCATGAGTGAGTATATGTACTTATTGGTACATATTTTGTGTCTCACTAAAAAGTGCACCCAGGTACGTTTATGCCATGAGACCAGGTAGCATGATTGCCAAAAACAATTCTAAAACAGACTGGGAAACCAGCTAAGCAATCCAACTTAAGTTGAGGATGGAAAAAACAAACCGCCCTTTTACTCACCTGCTATTCAAACTACCCAAAGAGCAAAACAAATGATACAAAATGCCTAATACTTGAAGGAATTACATCATTTTGCAGTTTCACAAACAAACTCGTCTCAATTATACGATTAAATTTCATTCCTTCAAATACGCTCTCACGTCGGTGACTGCGCTTCTGTATAATCACGCTTGATTCTCGGCATGAAGAACCGAGCTGAGGAGCTCTGATTGCTGAAGTCACAGTCTGAGAGTGACTGATGAACAAGGCTGAAATTTCATGTTTCCTCTCCAGAGCCCTTAAGCAGATGTCACATTCTGGCAATTTTCCCTTCAGTATTAATGGAAAGGCTCAGCTGGCCAGAGAGAAATGGTTATGAGTCAGCTGCCGAGAGGAAGAGGAGGGCACCGAGCTTTTGGAAAGTTTGCGATATTCTCAAAGAGCTCTGAAGGTGAGTAATGACAAATCTAATCAATTCATCATTATCCTTTTATATGAGTTGTGGGTATCCATTCTATCATTCATTATGCGCATCTCCTTCGGACATGATGAAGACCAAATGGAACTCCATTAACAGAATGTGTGTTTAAAACACCTTCTTTTCAGGAACCGTGTGCCATACACAATGAATAGGAAGGCTTTTGTCTCTTTTTGATTTAGTTCCTCCGGCTTTGCAGCCAAGAATATATTCTATTCATGCTCACATGTCTTATTTTGCTTGAAAAACTAGCAAGAAAGGCATCTAAGCCGTAAATTATTTTAAAGAATGGGCCCTAATGACCTAACAAACTTTAATATAGCCTATATTGTTGAGTCGCCCCATTAAGTATAGCCAGTATTTTCTACCCATGCATTTATCATGCTGCAGACAACCTGGCTGTTGATTTATACCGCCATTTATTCCACATGAAATGAACAGAGATTACATATTCTATTCAAATTCATATAATGGGCTGACTGCGTGTGTGTCTGTACAAGAGAGTGAGTGCTTTTTCATTTTATAAGTTTACCTGGCTCTTTTTACAATTTACATCCAACCGTTTAGCAGGACGTTCTCACTGTGCAACAATGTTGGAGGTCTGGGAGTTGAATGGCTATTTCATCTGTTATTTACAGGTATCACCGGGACAATTAATGTGGGAACTCAGTGTCTTTCTCTTTGAACTCATACGCGCCTCATTGTCATGGGAGTCACTGTAAGTATAAGCCGATTACCTGCTGTTAAATGGATTTCTGGTTGGTGATCACCAGCTTTGTACCAATGTGCTTAGCATTCATGGTCTCCCCTATTGGAAAAAAACAGGCCATGTGGTTAGTTTGAGTCTATGGTGGTCTACAAACCATAAAAAGCTTAACCGAAATGAACTTAACCGAAATAAATGTCGACTATCTAAAAAGGCTGAAGATCCCTCATCTAGACTGGATTTGGTTAATAAAAACCATGTTAAACCTACTCTTCAGCTGGATTTTGCTGCAAGGTCATCAAAGGCTTGTTAGATCACTGCACCACCTGACACCAATCCAAATTCTCCATCCATTACACCTCTTTCATTTGAAAACGTTTTCAGAGAGGCTTGTTTTGCTAACTCGAGTCACAAATTCACAACCAATAAATTCCCAAATGGCCTTTTGGCCACACATTTCAAATTTTGCAGCTGCAGCCATGCCACACAAGGCTCACTTCATTCCACAATCACAATCAGAGAGAATCTCTGGCAAGCCAGAGCTCTCCAATCACTTCTCTGGTTCAGAGACGGATATAGAGCTTTGATTGAAGAGCTCTGGTAATCAGAATGCTTTGACATTCTTTCCCCTCATCAGGGCTGGAGGTTTGGGTGTCTTGTGTTGGGCCTGCAGGGCTGAAAGCAGACTCCCCCTCACAGGCTTACACGCGCTCCGCAGGCATTGAGCAGGAGGGGACCCTCTGATTACAGCTCCGCAACCTCTTCAGCTTCATGAATCTGCCGTGACGACTAATGATGACAGACAGGGAGGGACTGTGGGGGCCCAGGTGGCTCTTTCATTTCTTTTTAACCAAAATTATTTTAGTCTCTTTAGCCATATCTTAGAAACGATAAGATCTTAGTCACTTTACAAAGTACTTTTCTTGCATAAAACGCTTGACACCTGTGTGTGCCCAAATACAGTTAATAATTATAGGGTCAGCAAAGGTCAGCATTGATAATAAAATTGTTTCTTGAGCACTGAATGAGCATATTAGATTCATCTTATTCATCTTATTATGATAAGTGTACTTTTTCTTCAAGACTGTGCTTCTAAAGCTTAATCCCAATCACCAAACCTTTATGTTGTGCTGACTGTTAGAGCTATTTTAATATAGAATAGATGTTCAACTTGATTTGTTATAAACGCTTGCCAAACTTCTATAAAACAGCTGCTTAAAAAGATGTTTCTCAACTTTTAATTAGTTATTTAAAACTGTCCATCGTTGACCTAATTGACTGAACATAACACGTATCTACGGAATCTGTGAGCCTCACATCTCGCAATACTATCAGCAGCTTTCTGGTATAAACAACCTCTCAATTCCACTAATGTGTCATTTGAACAGATGTAGCTGGACGTTGTGCTGTCTGGCCCCTGCTGTCATGGTGATCCCCCGCTCTTGCGTGAGGATGACATTAATCTCTCAGTGTCGTGAATGAGGATCACAAAGGCCTGAAATTAGCGGCACACCTCCAGCCGCACTCAATGTCACATTTAACGGAAACACACACACATACACACGCAAGAACACTTTGCCAGGAGTCATTAATTTTAGAGCTGAGCCTGGAAATCCAGCTATGGCCTTTTCATACCCGGCTAATTGCCTCTAATTGTGCTCTTAGCAGGTGTTGCGCTGAAGTGGCGAGTTCTGTCTCTCATCCCAAAGCCAGGCTGGCCCTTCACCCTCACAGACAAACAGAGGTGGTCTCATTGCATTCAGTAACAACAGGACAGATCATAACTTCTTGTTCAGAGACTAGTGTTCCTTCAATGTGCAGTTCTCTTGCGCTTTGGTAGTTTTGGCTTCTTGCAATGGAATACTAACAGGTTGTTCACTGCTGCTCATGATCTGCTTATGAACATGCAGTAATATTTAGTATTTTAACATCAAAGATGTTTTGTTCTGTTCCAGATGACTTTGCTTGTGCCATAGCACAATTAACACAATGAAAGGATGTATAAAAATGCAATACAGCTCAATATCAGTAACACACATACACAACATGCAATATTACGGTAAAATGTAAACCTACAATCAACCAAACCTGTTTCACACAATTTTATTCACTCCACAAAGCATTATGGGCACTGTGCCACAATATGCAACCATAAGCTTTTGCAAAACATATTGCCACATGAGAGGCTAACTGCATAGTATGATATTAACATTATGCTGGTGTGCCATCCTGGACTTTCCTTGTTTGTAATAACGCATTGGTCTAATTTTATGAATGTTGTATTTTTAGGCTGCATCCTAGTCACGTGGCATATTTTGAGTGTTCAGTCTTGTTTTACTTAACCATGTACTGTGTGAAAAACTGCAGATCTTAGCAGAGCGTATGGAGTACTGCTCAGTGCTAAATTAGGCAGGCCATACATGAAAGCAGTCCCATGAAGCTTGCCCTCTTTGGACATTTAAAAAATTTCTGTATCATTAAAACATTGGAGGCAGAGGAAGTTCTATTATTGCTAACTTGACCTTTAAAGGGTAATTGCATTTTCCTTACCAAAGGATAAAAACCTTGAAATGTTCAAACGAAAATAGGACCTTCTTTACAAGCTTCAATAAGCCAAACAATAAAAATATGTTTCTCCATAAAATCCTAGCTATATCACTCAGGAAGAGATCTTAAACTGCTTTTAAGGGGAAAAAACGGGCCACAGTATGTATGGTACTGATTTAACTGTTCTCAGTATAAAAGAGGCTGCATTTGAATGAGAACAGTTTTATACAAATCAAATGAGTACATTGGTCACTTTAGAAACCACGGTCATGTGATATGTATTCCATGTTGTAAGAAAACTGAAGAAAGGGAAGGCTTTAAAAGAGTAAAATGCTCTCTGGCTCTTTAGAAACAGTCAAAGTTTTATCCTGAAGTTTATGGGGAAACTCTGGCTGCAGAATGAAAGTGTTCCACTGCAGCTGTCATGAGAGATAGACTTTAAAGGGCACTTTTCAGACTATTGTCACATCAAAGCACTGTGGCTCTCTTTGGGGTATTGTGCTACTTTAATGATTTTTTTTTCTTTTTTCAGTTGGCAGGAAGCTATCATATATAGAAACCACCTGATCTGGAAACACAGTGCAGTGAAGGGAACTGGAAAGATGCTTGGAGAAGACCAACAATTTGAAAACAGGAAAACAGAATGACTTTGAAATGAAAAATAGCTCAAGGAAAATATGAAAAATTGATTGTAACATTAACAGAAGATGTTGTAATTAGGCCTCTTTAACATAAGCGCACAGTTTCTTGAGATATGTGTAGTTTCCACACATAATAACCCACAAAATATTGCCCCCAAAAAGTATTTGGGCACTTAAAGTAATAGTTCACTCTCAGGTTATCCAAAATGTAGTTGAATTTATGTTGAAAATTATGCGTTACATCATTTGCTCACCAATGGATCCTCTGCAGTGAATGAGGGCTGTCAGAATGAGAGTCAAACGGCTGATAAAAACATCACAATAACCCAAAAGTAATCCACACATCTCCAGAAACAAACAACTTTTAATTTCACAAGAGGTTAACTGATGCCAGTTAACATCTTGTGAAATTAAAAGTTGTTTGTTTGTTTGTTTGTAACTTGAAAACTGTCACTTCTGGCCAAGATACAACCATCTAATAACTGGAGAATGCAATAATATTATTGAAGTCATATTTTAGTCAAAAGCAAGATATGAAGTTTAAAATGTTTTAATGGTGGATTTGGAAGCTTGTGGATGACATTGCACGTCTCTTTCTGATGGCACCCATTCACTGCAGAGGATACATTGATGAGTCAGTGACGTAATGCAAAATTTCTCCAAATGTCTTCCAATGAAGAAATAAATACAATTTCTGATAGATTGAGGGTGGTTAAGTAAATTTAAAGCACATATTTATCCAAATATAACTTCTGGGGCCAGATTCAGCCATCCAGATGCTCATTACAGAAACCATCACAGGAGCTACAAGCCTTCCATTTCAATGGGGAAGGTCTACGGTCTGCGGAGGTACTGTAGTGCAGTACAGTGTTTTGAACATTGCAGTTGGAAATAAGAAAATTGACCACCAGAGTCCGGCAGGGACAGAAAAGGTCAAGGGCTGCCCTCCTCTCATCTCATCCTCCTGGTGGAGGTGCTGTTCCCATAATTACAGTGTAAGCAGTGCCTTCTAAGTGCGCCTAAAGCAAACATCATCAGGCTGACGGCAGTAATTTTATATCATTACTGAATATGACTGGGTAGGGACATTAGCAATGGAACATTAAACTGCCTCATGCCGCTTCCAAATGGTTTGTAAAACAACGTACGATTCCCTTTTCGTGATTTATGCAACTTTCAGGAGACCGGCACAGAAACCGGGATGGAAAGAATGGGATTCGGTATGTGCTGATGAAGAGGAATTCAAGAATGATGATGATGACAGTGGTGATGAATCATGATGAGTCATTGTAAAAAGTCAGAGACTAGTGCAATGTGGTGATAATAACAACAGCTGTGGTCGTGAAATGATTCAGACATCTGCTTCCCATTCAGTACTTTGTTTACTCTCATAATGAGGTAACAGCTTATTTAGCATGTTTTATTATTACTGAACTAATCAATGCAGGGGACAGCAAAGTGTGTCCCGGGTTACATTTATCCAGTGTGGCTTACTTGGTCAGCCTGAAAAGTTTCCAAAGCTATATATATATATTTAGATCACAGGTTTATTCCATATCATCTTCAACATTTTCTGGCTAACAGCTAACCAATCAAACCAGATGGTCCTTGATCGCAGAGCAATCAAGTTTGGCAGTACAATGCCAGCTCTGGTTTTTGGATAATTTTTTAAGGAATATTTTGTGCAAAAGTGAAAATGATGTATCATTTACTCACTATCTGTCTATCTATCTATCTATTTATCTACAGTATCTAGCTATCTAAAATTAATTTTTGTGTTTCGAAAAATGATTTGGAATATTAAGAGGGTAAGTAAACAATTATCATTTTCATTTTTGGACAACTGTTCCTTTAAGAAAGCGTTGCTAACTATTACCAACCCAGTCTCACGGCAATTCGTACATATTTTACTAGGTGGCTAATTCTTACAAATTCATATGATCTCATTTGTACGAATTCATACGATTTTTGCTAAATCGTACGTATTTTACGAGTTGCCAATTCGTAAGAATTTGTACGAATTACCTACACCTAACCTCACCCCTAAACCTACCCATCACTGGGGTTTAGACAAATCGAAATTCATTTGGAACTACTAGAGGGTGAGTAAATTATGACAATTTAAATTTTTGGGTAAACTATTCCTTTAAGGGAAAAGATACAAGGTAAGGTAAGAATGAAATTTATGAAACTCTCTCAGATATTCAGAACAGTGATGGATAAAACGTCACTGAATGACGAAGTGAAAAATCCCATTTCTCAGACACGCGGTGGGAGATTGAACATGAAGGGGATCATTTTTCTGCCGTGGCTAATGTCTCTTCTGAGAGTCCTCTTTTTGCTAAATTAATTTCACTTCCTTTAAGTGCATGTTTACTTTAAACAGCACCGAAGTCCCCTGACAAATGGCATTTCTTTCTCATCCGCTGAATGTTCAGATGCTCTCCAGGTGCATGTAGAATTCAAGTATGCCCAAAAGACATTTGTAGCCTTTATTCAAATTGCAGTTTGCTACATCATTGAAATGTGTGCCCACCCGTGTTCTGAACTGAAGTATGATGGCTGGAGAGTGTGTTTACTGTGCTTTTATCGGGGACTGTAAAACTGACATAGTGAAGAAAATCAAAACAGCAAATAATCCCTTTCTATCATTCGAAAACATGCAGGTGGTGTTATGGACTAAACTGAATCAGTAGCACATCTACTTGTTTACTACTATCTTTTTAGAGCTGCTTTACAGCAAAATTGAATTTTGTTTGCATCATTAAATAGCTATTTTCTTGAAACAATCTGTATTGTATGAAACACTATATAAATAGAGGGATTTGACTATTTTTTTTACGATGTCACGAGGGTTGCCAGCTCTGTGTAAAACCAGTCAAGAGGCCAGTGACTGTATTTGAATATCAGAATGCCTATGCCACTATAATACATAGTTTACAATTACTGTTGTTATAGCCTACACAGTTTAAACTTGAAATTCACTAATAATTAAACAATCTGTTTTCATAACGAAACTCTCTCATAGTTTGTTTGTGCAGTTTAATAAAAATGAGCCGCTGAAAAGATGATTCACTTATTCATATATGCTTTTAGACTTTTATTGTACAGCCCATTTTTAGTTAAATGCTGCTGCTCTTTGATATTTTCGATATTTTGATGTATGTTACATAACTTACTTGCATTTTATTTTTTATTTTCATTTAACTGGAACAAGTTCCATTTATTTGCCTCAAAAATCTGCCTGTCTAAGCCTGTTTATACTTTTGTGATCAACCAAAGATGGCTGATTTCTTGTATTTGTGTTTATTTATATATTTTTGCTCATCTTTTTCAGTAGAAAACAGGAGTCCCTCCTGGAAAATGAATTACATGAAATAATGAAGTCACTGAATTAGATCATTAGCTTGATTAACTCACCCCATATGTTGCAGTCATGGGAGAAT
This sequence comes from Enteromius mattozi, assembly GCA_032359235.1. Lineage (NCBI taxonomy): Eukaryota > Metazoa > Chordata > Actinopteri > Cypriniformes > Cyprinidae > Enteromius > Enteromius mattozi. Next base: position 2,111,840 of record JAUMHE010000029.1, on the reverse strand, counting down.
GATGAAAAAGCAGGAAAACACATCAGCGCTTGTGAATCATAATTAAGAAATGCTAATTGTGTTTTTCATTACGGGAAAATCAATGGCTAACTCTGGAGACGTTACACTTGGTTTATTTTGTTTGGGCCCAAGATTTCATTTTAGAAGTGACAAATTTTGATGCTGAACGCTTAGAAAATTTATGTCATTACTTTAAAGTTTAGCTGTCACATACTGTAGGCTACTATAACTATAAAAAGATCTCATTACATGTTTGACAGAAAGTTCTTTTGCATACGCATTCTTTTTTTATTTATTTATTTTTTTGATGCAAATAGTTTTTATTGAATTTTCATTTATAGGTGCAAATTGAGTGAAGTGGTGTCTCCATAATATCATACACCCAGTGCCTGGGAATACCGCTTAGCTCATGTATTAAAGCTGACTATCTTGGCCCTGGCCTTGCTTTGAGCTAGTAATATGCTGAGATGGGAAATCTTTGGTTTGTGCATTGTTTGCAGGGTCACACACCATGTAATTATATTTTGAACCTGCTGGTAAGCTCGAGACAAGAGCATACATTTGAATATACAATGGATGAAAGCAGAAAGAAAAACTTTTCTACAATGCCAGCAAACCATATAGACTAACATAATATGTGCATGCACACGTCTTGATTTTGCCAAGTACTATGTGTCCCTAGGTTAACATATTTTGTTGACCCTAGAACATTTTAATGCACAAATATAGTCTTGACCATATCTCTACACCTAAACCTACCCTTACCCATGAGTAATGCCTAAAATAAGAGGAAATGATAGATGACTGACACTGATGCACAAGCACCAAACACTGATTGTAAGCCTAAACTTTTAAATTTGATTGGTTAATCACAATGTTGTCCCAGGGTTAACAAAGATGTTGATCCAGGGACATCTTGCACTTGGCAAAATCAGGTTAGCGATGTGCATGCTCAGTAAAAACAAAGGGCACTGTGAACATCATGGTTAGCTTACATAGCTACAATGAGTGAACTAGACTTTCAAATGTGCTGACAAACTAAGATATGATATAATACATTTATATGCTGTATATGGTGTTTTTGCTCGTATTTTTCTTAGCAAAGCTAGCTACTTCTAGATCAATGAGTAAACATCAGTTACTGTCACATCAGCTGCTTCAATTTTTATTTTAACGATTGGATTCGTCTGAAAGAAGAAAGTCACCTACACCTAGGAGGCTAAAAGGTGAAAAAGACAGGACAATTTTCCTTTTTGAGTGAACTATCCCTTTAACCTATTGCATAATATGGTAAATCTTTATGTTGTCTGAGGGTGGCATCCTATGAGGGGTTGGCATCATCTCTTGTCAGGTTTTTGTTTATCTCAAATAATTTAAGGGTTAGCATTAACATAGCATTTACACTCTTAAATAATTCTGCTGATTTTTTATGTTTTTGAAATAATGTTAATGATGTATTTGATCGAAAACGCAGTAAAAAAAAACAAAAAAAAAAACAGTTTGGTGTGTAATATTTTTTAGAATTCAACAGAAGTGCCTCCTATTTTGATATATTTAATATGTAATTTGTTGCTGTGATGGCAAAGCTGATTTTACAGCCGCTGCAGTCTTCTGTCTCAAATGTTTCTTCAGAAATCATTCTAATATGCTAATTTGGTGTTCCAAAAAAATTATATTTATATTGAAAACAGTTGTGATGCTTAATATTTTTGTGGACAGTATGTTTTAGGATCTTATTCGATGTGTTGTATCCTGGGACAACATTCTTTGCTGTCCTCTTTGAAGAGTAAGGTGTGTATAATAAAAGTTTGTAATCATCTCACTATGCAAATTTCATGTAACAGTATACAGTCTCTCTTGTCTATTTTGTCTAAATGGCTTGAGATACAATGCAATGACTTTTCTTCAATGTTTGCCTATCACTTTTAGAGCTTGATAAGATAAAATTCTCATGTGTAGAAAGAACACATGCAACTTTATATGGCTGGGATGAAGACAGCTAATGGCAACCTAAGCTGATGCACAGCAAGTATATTATTTTTTTCTGACATATCTTTAAATTCTCTCCTTCTGTGAGGCAGGGAATGCCAAACGCTGCTGTCACCTGGGTGACGCCTATTAGTGGCATTCCTAAGTTGGTTGGGAGAGGAGAATGATAAGCATAGCGTTAATACACTTGTAGTTAAATAAAGCAGCCTAAAAATCACAATCTGAACGTAGCAGGGCATACTGGGAAAAAAAAGCACATTTCTAAACAGAATGTTTTCTTGAAAGTCAGGTCCTTTCTTTTTTACATTTTGGTTTAGACAGACCTAGTTCATCCAGAAAATTACAAACAATTGGAATGAACTACCATGTTGTTCAAAACCTTTAGGACTTTTGTTTTTTTCTGTGGAACACAATAGAAGATATTTCAACCGAATCTGAAAATTCATACATATTTTACGATGTGGCTAATTCGTACAAATTCGTGTGACCTCACTCGTACAAATTCATGAAATTTTTGCTGATTCGTACGTATTTTGAGTTGCCAATTTGTATGAATTTGTACAAATGACATACACCTAACCCCATCCCTAAAACCTACCCCTCACTGGGGTTTAGAAAAATCGTCATACGAATTAGCCACCTCGTAAAATACGTTTGAATTAGTTGTGAGACTGTGTTGGATATTTTGACAATTGTTCCAGCTGTTTTTGTCTAATGAACGCAAATAGGTTTCACTATCATTTTGGACCCCACTGACCTTAAAACATTCTTCCAAATATTAGTTTGTGTTCGACAGACAAAAAGTCATACTGATTTAAAAAGACAGTGAGTAAATTATCCTTCCCTTTGAAATGAACTATACTAAAAAGAATTCACTTTTGACATTCCAATATACAAAGAGGGACTATTACAATAAACTGCCAGAACAAGAGCTCTTTTCCATTAATTAGACTGAACTATTAGGGGCTGCATGGCTTATTGAGCAGCTCAAATTACTCTGTGTTGTGTGCGAGACCCTCTCTGAGTGGCCTGTCCACCAATGCCGCGGCCCCTGCATCCATGTCGTTTGGTGCGAGGTTAATTGCTACACCTTAGCTCATGTCCTTGTGTTAATGCAAATGAGATCTTTTGACATCCCAAGACAAATTTGTGTGGTGGAACAGAATAGGCGACAGCTCCAGAGCTTGTAAGGGAAGGTGTCTAACAAAGGCTGCTTGTCTGAGTAATCACTCTCTGTTGTTTGCCAAGGTGGTCGCATAGGAACTGTATATTCATGAGCTGAAAGATGAGGGAGACGCATTTGTTTCCTTCCTCAAACTGAAAGGTAAAGCCCTTGTTCTATGAATGCTCAGTCCTGTAGTCTCTCCTCGAGTGGATGTGACATACAGTGACAAATGAAGTGGAATAAAATAGGTTTTCAGCTATGTGACAGGCACAGGAGAGGCGTGTATCACCTTAATTTAGCTGTTAATTAGATTGTTTTCAATTTACATGCCCAAAGATTATGTGTAGGAGAGGCTGAGGGCAGTTGGCAGTTTTTTTTTCTTTTCTCCAGTGACGACTGGAACTACAAATAGAACTGACTTCTATGATCAGATGACACTAAGAAATTTGTTTTTTAGCAGCAATCACTCAAGATGGGTTTGGTGAACTCATGGGATAAAATGTACTCCATGTGTACAATGAAGTATACTGCTGTGTTTCGATGTCTAAATTTCAGCTGGAGGTCCTGAACATCTTGTTTAGACACATGACATCACATGGATTCTATCAAATACCAACAGATAAAAATCAATAATTCACTGACTCTGTTAGATATCTTATAATGGGCCATGGTTGGGTCTTCCATTGGGACAATAGTCCAAACACAAACATCAAAATAAAAACAAGAATTAGTCACTGAGCACAAAATGAAGCTTTTGCCATGGCTGTCCCAGTCCTCTGACCTGAACCCTGAGTG